>CATNWA010003867.1:0-17176 GCA_951230385.1 Staurois parvus | reverse complement strand
TTAAAGATTAGACATTCTTATAATATGTCAACAAAAGTTAGATTTTTATTTCCATCATTTACACTTTCAAAATAACAGAAAACAAAAAAATGGCGTCTGCAAAAGTTTGGGCACCCTGCAGAATTTATAGCATGCACTGCCCCCTTTGCCAGAGCTGAGACCTGCCAGTGTTCATGGATTGTTTCTCAATCATTGTCTGGGAAGACCAGGTGATGTCAATCTCAAAGGTTTTAAATGCCCAGACTCATCTGACCTTGCCCCAACAATCAGCACCATGGGTTCTTCTAAGCAGTTGTCTAGAAAACTGAAACTGAAAATAGTTGACGCTCACAAAGCTCGAGAAGGCTATAAGAAGATAGGAAAGCGTTTTCAGATGTCAATATCTTCTGTTCGGAATGTAATTAAGAAATGGCAGTCATCAGGAACAGTGGAAGTTAAAGCAAGATCTGGAAGACCAAGAAAAATATCAGACAGAACAGCTCGCAGGATTGTGAGAAAAACAATTCAAAACCCAAGTTTGACTGCACGATCCCTCCAGAAAGATCTGGCAGACACTGGAGTTGTGGTACACTATTCCACTATAAAGAGATACTTGTACAAATATGGTCTTCATGGAAGAGTCATCAGAAGAAAACCTCTTCTACGTCCTCACACAAAAATCATCGTTTGAACTTTGCAAATGAACATATAGACAAGCCTGATGCATTTTGGAAACAAGTTCTGTGGACCGATGAGGTTAAACTTGAACTTTTTGGCCGGAATGAGCAAAGGTACGTTTGGAGAAGAAGGGGCACAGAATTTAATGAAAAGAACCTCTGTCCAACTGTTAAGCATGGGGTTGGATCAATCATGCTTTGGGGTTGTGTTGCAGCCAGTGGCACAGGGAACATCTCACGAGTAAAGGAAAAATGGATTCAATAAAATTTCAGCAAATTTTGGATGGTAACTTGATGCCATCTGTGAAAAAGCTTAAGTTAAAGAGAGGATGGCTTCTACAAATGGATAATGATCCTAAACACACCTCGAAATCCACGGGGGATTACATCAAGAGGCGTAAACTGAAGGTTTTGCCATGGCCTTCACAATCTCCTGACCTCAACATAATTGAAAATCTATGGATAGACCTTAAAAGAGCAGTGCTTGACAGACAGCCCAGAAATCTCAAAGAACTGGAAGACTTTTTGTAAGGAAGAATGGGCAAAGATACCTCAAACAAGAATTGAAAGACTCTTGGCTGGCTACAAAAAGCATTTACAAGCTGTGATACTTGCCAAAGGGGGCAGTACAAGATATTAACTCTGCAGGGTGCCCAAACTTTTGCAGACGCCATGTTTTTTGTTTTCTGTTATTTTGAAAGTGTAAATGATGGAAATAAAATCTAACTTTTGTTGACATATTATAAGAATGTCTAATCTGTAATTTGCTGCCTTTTGGAGATTTTTCCATCTTTCCTTGGCTTCTTTATGCACATTAATACAAATTTTTTAGCTGGGGTGCCCAAACTTTCGATCCCCTCACTGTATATATATGTGTGTGTGATTTTGCGCGCCCCTGCCACCCTGTAGCAGTATTTCTGCTATAGGGCGGATGGGAAGCGGTTAATTGAGTTTGGTGTTAATGCATTCTATTGGCCAGAATAACAGTTTATACTGATTATTATACTGCAGGATTGATCCTCTGCATTTTGTAAAAAATGCTGTTTGATCCTGACTTCTCTGCCCCTCCTCTTGTTGAAATGACCACCTGATACAGACAGAACCTATAGCCCTTCTTGCGCATGCTCAGTTTAGTGTGTATTGCTAGAGTTTTGTTTTTTTTTGGGAGAGTGCATGTGATTAGCACAGTGCCAATCAGCATTGTCCAGACAGAGGTCAGGGGATTTCCATCCTCCTAGAGCAGAAATAAAAAACTCCTCCTACAAGCTTTAGCTAGTGCTGGGCTGGGCACTGATAGACGTCACAAGACTGCTATATACAGTACACCCCTCACATTATTTTCCAGCACTGCCTTAATCCTCTTGGGCATGGAGGTCACCAGAGCTTCACAGGTTACCACTGGAGTCCTCTTCCACTCCTCCATGACGAGATCACGGAGCTGGTGGATGTTAGAGACCTTGTGCTCCTCCACCTTCCGTTTGAGGATGCCCCACTGATGCTCCATATGGTTTAGGTCTGGAGACATGGTTGGCCAGTCCATCACTTTTACCCTCAGCTTCTTTAGCAAGCCAGTGGTCATCTTGGAGGTGTGTTTGGGCTCGTTATCATGTTGGAAAATTGCCCTGCAGCCCAGTCCCTGAAGGGAGGGGATCATGCTTTGCTTCAGTATGTCACAGTACATGTTGGCATTCATGGTTCCTGTAACGGAACCGGACCCCGACTGCATTAGGGTATTTCCGTTAGACTCCCGCTTCCCTGTCCGAACACAGATCCACTGACACCACCGCTGACCATACAAGAGGAGACAGCACCAGACTTGAAGTAAACCAGGAGATAGACTGCTTTATTTTAACACAGATACAAGATATATACACAGGGCGGGGCAATACATTTAGTAACAAGAGACACACAGCAAACACCCCCCACCAAGCCAAAACACAAACACATTACATCCCATAATTGTTTGCTCCCAAGCAAGGACACACAATAGAACAATGGGATACAACCACCTATACATGTCTACACAATAGCAGGACATTCCACCCTGTACCCCTAACAGGCACAGGGTGACTTACACATAAGAGGGATATGGGGTGCTGAGACAGGGGTCTCCCCACCTCTCTAAAGGGGGCTGTGTTGGGGTCCCCCCCCCACCCAAAGTGACTCCCGTCACAGTTCCTCAGTGAACTGTAGCTCCCCAGTGCCGGCAGCACTCATGCAGCCCCAGACCATGACACTCCCACCACCATGCTTGACTGTAGGCAAGACACACTTGTCTTTGTACTCCTCACCTGGTTGCCGCCACACACGCCTGACACCATCTGAACCAAATCAGTTTATCTTGGTGTCATCAGACCACAGGAGACGGTTCCAGTAATCCATGTCCTTAGTCTGCTTGTCTTCAGCAAACTGTTTACGGGCTTTTTTGTGCATCATCTTTAGAAGAGGCTTCCTTCTGGGATGACAGCCATGCAGACCAATTTGGTGCAGTGTGTGGCGTATGGTCTGAGCACTAAAAGGCTGACCCCCCCACCCCTTCACCCTCTGCAGCAATGCTGGCAGCACTCATACGTCTATTTCCCAAAGAAACCTCTGGATAGGACGCTGAGCAGCACGTGCACTCAACTTCTGTGGTGGACCATGGCGAGACCTGTTCTGAGTGGAACCTGTCCTGTTAAACCACTGTATGGTCTTGGCCACCGTGCTGCAGCTCAGTTTCAGGGTCTTGGCAATCTTCTTATAGCCTAGGACATCTTTATGTAGAGCAACAATTCTTTTTTTCAGATCCTCAGAGTTCTTTGCCATGAGCTGCCATGTTGAACTTCCAGTGACCAGTATGCAAGAGTGAGAGCGATAACACCAAATGTAACACAACCGCTCTCCATTCACACCTGAGACCTTGTAACACTAACGAGTCACATGACTCTGGGGAGGGGAAATGGCTAATTGGGCCCAATTTGGACTTTGTCACTTAGGGGTGGACTCACTTTTGTTGCTGGCGGTTTAGACATTAATGGCGGTGTGTTGAGTTATTTTGAGGGGAGAGCAAATTTCCATGTTATACAAGCTGTACGCTGACTACGTCACATTGTAGCAACGTGTCATTTCTTCAGTGTTGTCACATGAAAAGATACAATACAATATTTACAAAAATGTGAGGGGTGGACTGACTAATGGGAGTTATTCTACTGCTGATGAGAAAAGGTATTTAGCAGTTTATATTTACTAAAATAATTGCATTTCCATGTTCTGTGTACTGTGGGAGACCAGATATAGTGAATGCAGGGTCCGGGGAGAGCGGATATAGTGTATGCGGGGTCCGGGGAAAGGGGATATAGTGAATGCGGGGTCCAGGGAGAGCGGATATAGTGAATGCGGGGTCCGGGGAGTGAGAGCGGATATAGTGAATGTGGGGTCCAGGGAGAGCGGATATAGTTAATGTGGGGGTCCAGGGAGAGCGGATATAGTGAATGGGGGTCCGGGGGAGAGCGGATATAGTGAATGCAGGGTCCAGGGAGAGCGGATATAGTGAATGCGGGGTCCTGGAAGAGAGGATATAGTGAATCTAGAGTCCGGGGAGAGCAGATATAGTGAATGCAGGGTCCTGGAAGAGAGGATATAGTGAATCTAGGGTCCGGGGAGAGCGGATATAGTGAATGTGGGGTCCAGGGAGAGCGGATATAGTGAATGTGGGGTCGGGGGAGAGCGGATATAGTGAATGCGGGGTCCGGGGGGGAGAGCGGATATAGTGAATCTAGGGTCCGGGGAGAGCGGATATAGTGAATGCGGGGTCCGGGGAGAGCGGATATAGTGAATGCGGGTCCGGGGAGAGCGGATATAGTGAATGCAGGGTCCGGGGAGAGCGGATATAGTGAATGCGGGGTCCGGGGGAGAGCGGATATAGTGAATGCAGGGTCCGGGGAGAGCGGAGTATATAGTGAATGCAGGGTCCGGGGAGAGCGGATATAGTGAATGCAGGGTCCGGGGGAGAGCGGATATAGTGAATGCAGGGTCCAGGAAGAACAGATATAGTGAATGCAGGGTCCGGGGAGAGCAAATATAGTGAATGCGGGGTCCGAGGAGAGCGGATATAGTGAATACGGGATCCGGGGAGAGCAGATATAGTGAATGCGGGGTCCGGAGAGAGCAGATATAGTGAATGCAGGGTCTGGGGAGAGCGGATATAGCGAATGCAGGGTCCAGGGAGAGCGGATATAGCAAATGCAGGGTCCGGGGGAGAGCGGATATAGTGAATGCAGGGTCCGGGGAGAGCAGATATAGTGAATGCGGGGTCCGGGGTCGAGAGCGGATATAGTGAATGCAGGGTCCGGGGAGACCGGATATAGTGAATGCGGGGTCCGGGGGAGACCAGATATAGTGAATGCGGGGTCCGGGGGGGAGACCGGATATAGTGAATCTAGGGTCCGAGGAGACCGGATATAGTGAATGAGGGGTCCAGGGTTTAGTAACGTTTTAAGGATTTAATTTCTTGTGCTTTTTTTAAATGTATTTTCTTTTGTCAAACAAATTGTTCTTGTTGCATGAGGTATGTCCCACTAATTAACTTTTGTATTCTTAATATTTCAGGCTTTCTTTAAAATGATATTGAACTATTTCCATTAGTACAGGTCCAAGTTTAGGATCCTGTTGCAAAATGAAGCAATTCCTCTTTTTGATAGCTCTGTGATTACGGTTTGAACTGCGTAATTGAACCGAACTTGCTTGGATTCTCCTCTCTCCATCTTTCTCTAACTCTTCTATCCAGTGGGATGCCCTTAAAAAACTTTCAAAAGCTTCAATAATCAGCTTACTAAGTATTGTATCTCTCTAAATCCATTTATTAAGATGTTGCTTTTGGCTGTTACTCCATGTTGTGGAGATGTGAAGTACCACCAGTGGGCTTGAATTGGGTTTGTAGTAATAATTCTGATTCATCATGGGTAGGTTTCAGATTCAAAAGAGATTAAAGTTTGCTCATCCACTACATACGTAAAGGCCCAGACCCAAGGTATCATTATTGCAGTATTCCAAAAAATGTATTCTAGCTTTCCTAGGGCCACTCCAGACCATTTAAAATATTGTTCTGTTGTTCTTTCTCCACAAAAGTCACCATCACCCAATATGGAAAAGAAAACTTTCTAAACGTATAGTATTGCCCCAGGTGCTTATTGTATTGTGCTCAGTTGGCTTTGTTTTAATGTCTATTTCTAACAAGTTACATTGTATTTGATTATTGACAATTATTTGCTTTTTTGGTTATAGTTTTCATAGCAATATGTATGGGCAGGTTCATCAATCCAGATCCTCCCCCACTTTCTGTGGCCAGGACAAGGGATGGGAAGGAGGGGCGGACTACCCTGGGCACAATGTAGGGATGAGGGCGCCTTCCTTCTGTTACCAGGCTGACAGGAGCAATGATTTTGACAAGTGAGTGACTGGTGGGCATAGGATCCCCAAAGCTTGCATATTATGAACCGGAGGGTGGGGGAGGGAGCGCTGTTTGACATCTTTGCCCTTGGCGCTGGATGACCTTGTCCTGGCACTGGCTACATAGCAGGCCTCCTTTATAAGCCCAGTAGTGTATGATATATGTCAAGTGTCAGTAATCAGGGTATGACCAGAGGTGTGTGGACTGACACAGGGGAAAAGCGCATGCTTCAGATATGTTATAAACAATATAATTTATTAAGACTAACAATACAAAACGCAGTGCAATACTAAACCTAAAGACAGTGCAAACAAACCAAACCAAACCACCCACAATAACAATACATACAATGCAAGAGTCGTCAGGCAGGCCGGGTCAGTAGCAAATGGGCAAACGGAGTACCAGGAACAGGCGGGAGAGTGGTCGGGGTCACAAGCTGGTTCAGTAACTCACGGGCAGCGCGGTGCAGGGGGTCAGGCAGAGAATGGTCAGGGTCACAAGCCAGGGATCAAACAGGAGAAGAGTCAGGGCAGGGTCGGCAACAAGTCAGACAGAAACAGGAACAGGAACAGGCAAATACAGGATACAAGATACATGGCCCATGAAAAAAAAAAATCACACACCAAGGCCCTGTGAGTGCTGGCCATCCCTTAAATACAACCCCCGTAATCAGCTTCAGGTTGTTTGGCTGACTGCAAGGGTTGAGTCTCTGATTGCTGAGTGAGCACCCGCTGGCCAGCCCTGGTACTGCAGCCCACAAGGCAGGTGAGTCCCACCATTTATTGGCAAGTCCATTCCTGACATCAAGCTTCAGAAGGAGGGTGGTACCCTGGAAACACTTTGTCGTTGACAGTGGGTGGGAGCCGAACCTTGGAAGCAGCCGCTGGAGCTGTTTGACAGCCCGAGCCTGCCGCCGCAGGTCGGTAAGAATGACGATAGCAGCTTCCTCTGCATTATAACTGTCACATAAATAGTCGGTGGGCTGAAAAAAAGAAAAAAAAACTCCATCCCAGTTCAACCATTAAAAAAAAAAAAAATTATAATCCTTCAGACCCACAGTTGACTCCAGAGGAAGGCAAAAACCAGCAAAGCACAATCCAATTTGCTCCTGCAGGGAAAAAAATATTCCTTCCTGATCCCCCGAGAGGCAATCAGATATTCCCTGGATCAATGTTACCTATAAATGTTATATCCAGTTATATTCTGTGTATCCAAGAAAGAATCCAGGACTTTCCTACAGCAATCCACTGAGCTGGCCCACAACCAACTCTGGTGACAGCTGGGATCACTCCATGGATAGGGGGTGTCGTTTCTGCTTCCTGTTATCTGTCTCCTTTGCTTAATTGTAAGTTGGATGATATATTGTTTTTCATGCATCTTGAACTTAATGAGTCTTTTTAACCTCCTCTGAACATCTCCATAAGAGATTATCTTACTGAATTTACCCAAATTCTCCAGAGGAGAACAGAAAAGAGAAGAAAATTAATATGAGAATTAAAAAATATGACAAATGGCCAATTCTAAGATCTGGTGGCTCCCTAGGCAGTGGTCCATGAGTGCCCCATGGTATTCTCAGATATTGGTGCTCCACACTTTTTATTATTAGACAGGAATGGTACAAATGGCTGTCAGTCCTGAATGTCTTTCAGAATCCATATACATCATTTCTTTATATCACTTTTATATTTATATCCATGAATAAAAAAATGACTTTCTTACTACTTTTCCTCCTCTTGTGTTTCAGTGATACAGCGAGTGGGAAGGAGTGTAGTCGAGGAGTGCCTGACTGTCTTCACTCAGAACCACAACACCGACGTAACATGGCTAGTAAAGACCTTATCAGAGACTTCATCCTTTCAGTATGTTACTGTGTGCTGCTACATTTCTCACCTGCAGAAGATGTCTGGAAATCTTGGTTTATGAATCCTCCATCGTTACTCTGCATCTCTTATGTTCTCCGTGGGACCCCTCTGCTAGACCCTGACTGATCTGAAGGATTTCCTGGATTACAGCCGAAGCAAAACCTGGGTAAGGTAAGTGTCACACTGAGTCACCGATGAGAAAGAGATCTGCTAGATTCTGGATCCACTCTGAATGGCTCTGTTTTGTAGACTACAGATCAGATCACATTGTATATAGAGATTTCTTATCACCTTTCTCAGCTAAATATAAATTTCCTTTATCGTACATCACAGGTGTAGAACCCTCTAGGTTGTACTAGTGTTAGTATAGGTAAAATTTATTATGGGTATTTTATTATTATTATTATTATACAGGATTTTTTTTGGCGCCAACAGTTTTTGCTCAGCGCTTTACAATAACAACGGGAGACAATACAGCAAATCAATACAGTTTAATACAAGAGGGTTAGGAGGGCCCTGCTCTTTGGAGCTTACAATCTAAGAGAATCTGTGTGAGTCTGTTTTTGGGTCAGTTTACTGCTGCAGGTCAGATTGGGTGATTCAGCAGGCTGGGCCTCTATCGCCTCCAACTGGTTCTGGAGGACCATGGCAACTTCCAGAAGCCAGTGGGCAGAAGGGGCAGACAGAAACCTAAATCTGCATGTTTATGAGAGTCTGTCCAATCCCAGGCTTGAAGGCCCTGATAGTGTGGTAAGACTATTCCTAAAATATGGGACAGTCAGCTGGCAGTAGAGTCCGGTGGAAGATGAAGTGCTGAGGAGGCTGTCAGTGACCTTGGGCGGAGGTCCCCAGGTTAGGAGGGGCTTGGCCTACACCCTGGGCTTGGGTTGGCTCAGGAGGATCCATTCAGCATCACAGCATGAACAGGATCATTGCCTGGGAGCAAGGAGGACAGAGTGAGTACATCAGCACACCCAGGGATTCACAAGGGAGCGACTACCACATGCAGCAAGCTGTCAAAGTACCGCGCTGTTCTTAATCCTTTATCCTTGTCCTGAGCAGACCTTCTGAGCAGTTAGGAGGGCTGGTAGTGTCTGTAGGCTGTGGAGCTGGGAGCAGCTCTACAGGGAAGAGGAGATACTTCCCAATGTAGTTTGCAGCACCCTGTGCTAACTTTCAGTGGGGCTGAATGCCCTAGCCTGTAAAGGGGCTTTTGCTACTGATCCGTAAAGACTGACCTAATTCAGATCAAACAGGACCAGGATCTTTTTTCTGTTTATAGGAAGGAAGTTGTCCGTATGCATTGATTGTCAAGTTGGCATCCCATAATCCCTATTACCAGGGCTTTTTTTCAGCGGTTACATGGGGGAACGCAGTCTCTGCAACTCCAGCATTGAATGTATACAAAATACTTAGCACCACAGAATGATACTTGGATATGTATTTTTCTAAAAGGGGTGGTACTTGGAGGTGGGTGTGGGGGGGGGTTGTAGACAAGAAGTGACTAAGAAGGGGGAGTTCCTGCACCCATTCTCTGAGGGGAAAAAGCCCTGCTTATTACCCCCATCCAAGTTATTTCCGTAATGAAAAAAAAAAGGGGGGGACCCAAAACAAAAGTAGTCCTCAAGAGGGTAGCGCGTACAAACCTACACAGTACACTGAAAAGCCCTTTAGAAGTTATGCCCTATATAAAAAGTGATTGGTTATGCCCTATATAAAATTGTACACTGGCAAAAAAAGACAGAAGTCTCCTCCAGGCATATCCCCTCCCCAAAGGATGGGCTTCAGTTTTCTTGCAAGTGTTTGAAGGTGATGGGGTGTGTGGTGTGTGTGTATATGTGTTCCCCAGATTCTCAACTGTTCTAATAGGGATCAAGTCACTGATTTGTTTAGGATCCATTTCCACAGCCTATAATTGCTCGAATAATGACACCCAGACCTTGCACTGGATGAAGAATGGATGCAATGGGGGGTCCAGCCTGTAAAGGTACAGGTCAGCACTGGACCCTGTTATTATTTATGGAATCCTGCACAATGTTATATTGTTAGGGTGATTTCCCATAGGGTGCTGTACAGGTCCAGAGCAATGCACCCTAAATGGGGGATCAAGTCCCTGTAGACACTATGTGGCAATGCCCACAGTGATAGGTGAAGATTGAACCCCCATGAGAAGGGAGGGGTCGTGCAGCTGGAATGCTGAGTAACCCTGTCTCTGCTCCCTGAGCTTGGTGCTTCCTTTATGAGACTTTACTTTTGCCCCTACCAGGCCTTCATGGAGACTTTACTTTCGCCCCTACCAGGGCTTCATGAGACTTTACTTTTGCCCCTACCAGGCCTTCATAAGACTTTACTTTTGCCCTACCAGGCCTCGACTTTTAAGTCCCAGTTTTGTAAGAAGTTCAAGGCTCCCAAGTCAACAAAATTGAACTTCAAGTCCTCTTCTCAATAAAGGGATGTCCCCATTTGTGCCGGAGGGGGACATATGCAGGTCTTTAAAGAAATTTTTGCAAGGGGAAATAGCAGACAAATGGGTCCTCTGTACAGAGGCTCATGGCTACCATGTGAATTTTGAATTTTTCTCCTTCCATGCTTTCAAAATATTTTTGAATCCACAAGAAAGTTTTCAGTTTTGCTCTTTTTGAGCAGTATGTAGTGACAGGACAGCAGTATGTAGTGACAGGACAGCAATATGTAGTGACAGGACAGCAATATGTAGTGGCAGGGCAGTGTGTAGTACAAGCAGAGAGCAGTGGGCAGTATGTAGTAGCAGAGATTAGGGTGCTGTGAAGTGGCATGGCATTATGCAGTGGCAGGTCAGGACAGTGGGCAGTATTTAGTGGCAGGACAGTATATAGAAGCAGGATAGGGCAGCATGTATTGGCAGGTTAGGATGGTGGGGTCAGGGCAGTGTGTAGTTGCAGGTCAGAATCAGTGAGCAGTATATAGTGACAGGTTGGAGCCATGAACAGTATGTTGTGGCAGGTCAGGCCAGTGGGCAGTATTTAGTGGGCAGGACAGTATATAGAAGGGGGTAGAGCAGTATGTAGTGGCAAGATAGGACAGTGTGTAGTGACGTGAATTCTTATAGGGGAAAGTGAACATGTCAGCCTCTTGCATCATGGCTGGAGATGGAAGCCCAGCTGCTATATCTTCTTCTTAAGTGTCGCCCCCCCAGTTTCAGCAGCTGCATTAGCCACAGTGCAGTAGTCATTTGTGTGAGGAAGAAAGGAGCCCCCCTCAACTGGTGAGAGATGTGCCTGCTGAGGCATAATGGAGATTTGGGGACACGAGGAAAAGGCCAAAGGCAGACACTGCTTGGCTTGGGCTTCCCCTCCACTAATCTGCTGGGGTTTGGGCCCCCATATGACAAGACTGTTCTCTTCTTCCATCCCCCCTTCCTCCCCAAATTCTACCCTGCTAGAAGTTGTTGCTTAGATGTCCAGACCTAATGTAACTGCATAATTTTGTTTTAACTTAACCATACCTCTATGACTAATGTGTGAAAGAGAGATAGATCGGGAGATATTCTATAAAATGCATCCAAGGAGAGAGGCGTACTCCGGACTTAAAAAGAAGCAACAGCATGCAAAATTAACTACTTTACTAACTGCCCACTCAGTTGAACACTCAGTACAGAAGGTCATTTTGCATACTGTGACCCCTTTAAGTCCTCTATGAGCCTTTTATCTCAGATGCATATAACATACTATTTGTGTTGTAAATAAAATGTCAGTGTTCATCTGCTGGCTATCCGCTTTCATTTTATCAGTGGAGCTCCTAGGCTGCATGTGATAACCAAGTCATAGCTGACATAATGGTCACATGATCAGGAGCCACTTTAATTGGCTACCGGTCATCAGTGGACCCTGACTGCTGGAGCTGAGAGCCAGCAGCTGTGCAAAGTATCAGTTGTTGGCTCTCAAAGAAGAAGACATTTAATAATATATCCATGGTATGGGGCATTGTGCTGGGGAATATGAATACATAAGATTGCAGACTGGAGGGGATAAAAGTGCTGCAAAATATTTGTGAATGGCATGTACAGCCAGACATACACATTACAGTCTGAGTGTACAATCTACTATATTCAGGATATATGGCACCAAAATATATTTAACATTGAAAGCTTGTATTCTGCTTTACCGTCTGTTGATGACAATGAATTGCATTACCATATGTTTATTCTATTTATTTATTTTATTTATTTATACATATTGTTTAGAATTTTGTCAAGGGGCCACATCAGAAACTTGGACTGTTGTGAATGGTGGAACCAATAGGCTGAGCTTAATTCTGCTCAATATAATTTTATCACTTTATAAAAAGCAGTAAATTATATGGTTGTGGGGTTTTTTTTATAATCTGTTTTATTGATCTAAAACAAAACAAAAATTACAAAACCAGTACAAATAGTTAAGGACAGAGATAACAATACAGTTTACAAAATTAAAGATTCTGTGTCGACAAGCCTGAGCACCATTCCAGCAACTGCCTGCTGAAATGATATGGTATTGATTAGATGTTACTGGTTAGACTCCCATCAAAGGTAATTAACCATAACTTCAATAATAACTGCGCAGTCCAAGTCCAAATAACGGCACATTTCGACAGAATTAATTAAATACCCCCAAGGTATATGGGTGCACATAACTAGACAAGATATCCCCCTTTAAAACATAAAATACAAATTCATACAGGGAACCAACCTTATGTAATATGGTAGCTATCATCTCTTTAGGCCAAACCTATTTAGTCAGCAGAGCAGCCTGTCTATGGGTACCCCATAAGGGTTTTTTATAGACCACCCGTGGTCTGCTCCAGTCACTTGATGGGCAGTGCTGACTCTTCTACACAGCCAAAGACACTTGCAAAGGGTGGAAGTGTGACTGCCACCATTTTGGTGACCAGCAGACCGATTGGGGCGGAAGCACAGGTGTTGCCATTTTGTTGACTGACTGGTCTAAATCCAGGGATCCCACACTCCTCCTCCAGAGCCATGGAGCAACATCACATGGCATGTACAAGAGTTCTTCAAAAAATGTCTGCAATTTTTTAATTCTATTAAATATAAAGTGTGGAATCTTTTTTTTAGCACCCCTCGTACTTATTTGCATTGAACTTCGGATTGACCTCATATGGGCCAGATGCTGGTCAGGACTGGTCTAATCTATAAATTATAAAAACAATGTAGCGCTACTCGCTTGTATTCAAATAAACATGTGGACAAATAAAACACCTAGTAGGTAAATATCAAATAAATGAACAAAATTGGTGTCACTAAAGTGAAATCATGCACATCACTTAATAATACACACATGTGAATGAGTCTAAATTCCTATAGTGAAAAATCAATCCTTCCAACTGAAAAACAATACGTGCTTTTACAAGTGAATATATACAGATATACATATACATAAAGAGTGTGCATTAACATATATTTGTACCTAAACATACCCCATATAGTGAATAAGTCAAAAATTGTGCATATATGTGAACTCAATAAGTGCAACTGCACACAAAACAACATATATTTCCGTGCATATAAAGTCCAAATAAGAATGATCACACTCAGGTGAACAAAAACACTCGTGCTGGTATTTGTGTGCAAAAGTGGGTTGATAGTTGAGCAGAAGATCATCCGAACACCGGCTGAATCAGCCTCTCACCTTAAAGATTCGACCCTTGCGAGTCAAAACGTTTAATAGGATCCCTCTCACAGATTCTCCAGGTAAGTATCACTCCAAACGACTGCTCCCACTGTATATAAAATCTCCCTCCAGGGATCAGCACTTCAATAATGGCTCCTTCTCCAAGCAAGATCAAATGTTGCGCTAACAACTCATATGGAACATAAAACACAAGCTTCCATTGTGTAGTATGTTTATTGCCAAGTATAGTAACAAATAAAATGCGCACTTACATCAAAACAGTAAAATTCAGGGCTCCAACCACACGCCTTTGGATGTAATATGCATGGGTGTACAAGGGTGTACCAAGATGGCCGCCACGCCGGAAAGGCGTCACTACGTTGGGCCCACGCATTGCGTCACAATACATGTGACTTGAGGAAGTCACATGGTATTGTGAAGCAACGCGTCGGCCCAACATAGTGACGCACTTCCGGCGTGGTGGCCATCTTGGTACACCTTTGTACACCCTTGTACACCCATGCATATTACATCCTAAGGCGTGTGGTTGGAGCCCTGAATTTTACTGTTTTGATGTAAGTGCGCATTTTATTTGTTGCTATACTTGGCAATAAACATACTACACAATGGAAGCTTGTGTTTTATGTTCCATATGAGTTGTTAGCGCAACATTTGATCTTTCTTGGAGAAGGAGCCATTATTGAATTTGACTGTTTTGATGTAAGTGCGCATTTTATTTGTTACTATACATCCACACGCCTTAGGATGTAATATGCATGGGTGTACAAGGGTGTACAAAGGTGTACCAAGATGGCCACCACGCCGGAAGTGCGTCACTACGTTGGGCCGACGCGTTGCGTCACAATACCATGTGACTTCCTCAAGTCACATGGTATTGTGACGCAACGCATCGGCCCAACGTAGTGACGCCATTCCGGTGTGGCGGCCATCTTGGTACACCCTTGTACACCCATGCATATTACATCCAAAGGCGTGTGGTTGGAGCCCTGAACTTTACTGTTTTGATGTAAGTGTGCATTTTATTTGTCACTATACTTGGCAATAAACATACTACACAATGGAAGCTTGTGTTTTATGTTCCATATGAGTTGTTAGCACAACATTTGATCTTGCTTGGAGAAGGAGCCATTATTGAAGTGCTGATCCCTGGAGGGAGATTTATATACAGTGGGAGCAGTCGTTTGGAGTGATACTTACCTGGAGGATCTGTGAGAGGGATCCTATTAAACGTTTTAACTCGCAAGGGTCGAATCTTTAAGGTGAGAGGCTGATTCAGCCGGTGTTCGGATGATCTTCTGCTCAACTATCAACCCACTTTTGCACACAAATACCAGCACAAGTGTTTTTGTTCACCTGAGTGTGATCATTCTTATTTGGACTTTATACGCACGGAAATATATGTTGTTTGTGTGCAGTTGCACTTATTGAGTTCACATATATGCACAATTTTTGACTTATTCACTATATGGGGTATGTTTAAGTACAAATATATGTTAATGCACACTCTTTATGTATATGTATATCTGTATATATTCACTTGTAAAAGCACGTATTGTTTTTCAGTTGGAAGGATTGATTTTTCACTATAGGAATTTAGACTCATTCACGTGTGTATTATTAAGTGATGTGCATGATTTCACTTTAGTGGACACCAATTTTGTTCATTTATTTGATATTTATCTACTAGGTGTTTTATTTGTCCACATGTTTATTTGAATACAAGCGAGTAGCGCTACATTGTTTCCATAATTTAATTCTGAAGATCATTGGTATATGATTTAATGTAAGCAGCTTCTCGGGATTATCTATATTTGTGTTGGGAGTTATCCTGAGCGCAGGAGGTTCACACCATTGGTCTAATCTATAGTCTTTTCTCCTCTGTAGGTTCAGAAAACCTAAAAGTAGTGATAACTGGTGTGGAGAATATACATTTGGAGAGACAGATTACAGCCTGGTGGATGACGGGGAGATACCAGGACTGTGTGAACACTTGACACTCAGCAAAGCAGAAATTAAATCTCTGACTGAACATAAAATAAACCCTCTATCAGTGGAGAGAAAAATGTCCAATAAACTCCGACACATCCACCACATCCTAAAGGAGGCTTCAGGTAACAGAGACATTCCACTATTTTTATTTTTTACTCTAATATAGAAATACATTGGTTTGTTATAAGTATTACAATGAGCGCAGATGAGTCCAAAAACTGTTATAATATAAATTAGGTCTTATTATTATTATACGGGATTTATATAGTGCCAACAGTTTGCTCAGGGAGTAGGGAGTATGTACCAATGGAGGGGGATTATTCTCATAATTCAAATAAAGCCCCCTATCAGAGCAGCATAGCGACTACCGTAGCTCCGAAGCGGGCCTCTGCTTCTGAAAATGTCTTCCCCCTCATTACCTTTCCACAATGACTCATATTATTATTTTGTTTCTTTTGTTCTTGACAGAGAAATACAATAAACGGATATTAGAGGTAAGTGATGGACATGCAATGAAAATGTGTGACAAAGGGTGTGATTCCCCATAACAAAGTTTAAAAAGATAAGTTCACCTTTTTGACATAAGGAAAAGGGGGTATTTATTTTAGATGATTGCAAAATGAGCAAACAGTGTGGCTAGGCAGTGGGGAAAGCGAAAAGAATCCTAGGATGCATCACTAGAGGCATCACCAGCAGGAGGAAGGAGGTCCCTATCCCTCTATATAGATATTTATATCACTAGAGGGGTCACACCAGCAGGAGGAAGGAGGTCCTGATTCCTCTATATAGATCCTATCACTAGAGGGATCACCAGCAGAAGGAAGGAGGTCCTGATTCCTCTATATAGATCCTATCACTAGAGGGGTCACCGGCAGAAGGAAGGAGGTCCTGATTCCTCTATATAGATCTTTATATCACTAGAGGGGTCACCAGCAGGAGGAAGGAGGTCCTGATTCCTCTATATAGATCTTTATATCACTAGAGGGGTCACCAGCAGGAGGAAGGAGGTCCTGATTCCTTTATATAGATCTTTAGTTGGACCTCATTTAAAATACTGTGTCCAGTTCTGTAGATCTTGATATTGATAAGATAGAACAAGTCCAGAGACAGGTAACAAAAATGGTGGAAGGTCTGGGGCAAAAAACATAGCGAGAGCGACTTCAGGAACTTCACATGTCCAGTCTGCAGGAAAGAAGGGAAAGGGGAGAGATGACTGAAACCTTTAAATACATCGAGGGGGTGAATAAAGTTCAGGAGGGCGGGATTTTCAACATGAAACCAAAATCAAGAACACGGGGACATGACCTTAAACTAACTGGAGGAAAGTTCAAAGCTAATCTCAGTAAGTACTATTTTACTGAAAGAGTAGTTGATGCTCGAAGTAAACTTCCAACAGAGATAGTGAGCCAGTCAACAGTAAAAAATGTCAAAGATGCGTGGGACAAGCACAGATATATACCCTGATGAAAAAGTTAACAAAAAAAAAAAAAAGGGAAGACTCTATGGACCACTCAGTCTTTTTTCTGTCGTCACTTTTCTATGTTTCTACAAATAATAAATGCACATTGTTTT
>CATNWA010003866.1:0-15092 GCA_951230385.1 Staurois parvus | reverse complement strand
TGACCCCATCACGAGGCGAGGCTGACACCAGACTGACCCCATCACGAGGCGAGGCTGACACCAGACTGACCCCATCACGAGGCGAGGCTGACACCAGACTGACCCCATCATGAGGCGAGGCTGACACCAGACTGACCCCATCACGAGGCGAGGCTGACACCAGACTGACCCCATCACGAGGCGAGGCTGACACCAGACTGACCCCATCACGAGGCGAGGCTGACACCAGACTGACCCCATCACGAGGCGAGGCTGACACCAGACTGACTGACACCAGACTGACCCCATCACGAGGCGAGGCTGACACCAGACTGACCCCATCACGAGGCGAGGCTGACACCAGACTGACCCCATCACGAGGCGAGGCTGACACCAGACTGACACCATCACGAGGCGAGGCTGACACCAGACTGACCCCATCACGAGGCGAGGCTGACACCAGACTGACCCCATCACGAGGCGAGGCTGACACCAGACTGACCCCATCACATCAGGCGAGGCTGACACCATCCAGACTGACCCCCCCATCACGAGGCGAGACTGACACACAGAGGCTGACCCTGACCCCATCACGAGGCGAGGCTGACACCAGACTGACCCCATCACGAGGCGAGGCTGACACCAGACGACCCATCACGAGGCGAGGCTGACACCAGACTGACCCCATCACGAGGCGAGGCTGACACCAGACTGACCCCATCACGAGGCGAGGCTGACACCAGACTGACCCCATCACGAGGCGAGGCTGACACCAGACTGACCCCATCACGAGGCGAGGCTGACACCAGACTGACCCCATCACGAGGCGAGGCTGACACCAGAGACTGACCCCATCACGAGGCGAGGCTGACACCAGACTGACACCATCACGAGGCGAGGCTGACACCAGACTGACCCCATCACGATGGCGAGGCTGACACCAGACTGACCCCATCACGAGGCGAGGCTGACACCAGACTGACCCCATCACGAGGCGAGGCTGACACCAGACTGACCCCATCACGAGGCGAGAGGCTGACACCAGACTGACCCCATCACGAGGCGAGGCTGACACCAGACTGACCCCATCACGAGGCGAGGCTGACACCAGACTGACCCCATCACGAGCGAGGCTGACACCAGACTGACTGACCCCATCACGAGGCGAGGCTGACACCAGACTGACCCCATCACGAGGCGAGGCTGACACCAGACTGACCCCATCACGAGGCGAGGCTGACACCAGACTGACCCCATCACGAGGCGAGGCTGACACCAGACTGACCCCATCACGAGGCGAGGCTGACACCAGACTGACACCCATCACGATGCGAGGCTGACACCAGACTGACCCCATCACGAGGCGAGGCTGACACCAGACTGACCCCATCACGAGGCGAGGCTGACACACCACTGACCCCATCACGAGGCGAGGCTGACACCAGACTGACCCCATCACGAGGCGAGGCTGACACCAGACTGACCCCATCACGAGGCGAGGCTGACACCAGACTGACCCCATCACGAGGCGAGGCTGACACCAGACTGACCCCATCACGACACGAGACTGACACATCACAGACTGACACCAGACTGACATCACGATGCGAGGCTGACACCAGACTGACCCCATCACGAGGCGAGGCTGACACCAGACTGACCCCATCACGAGGAGAGACTGACACCAGACTGACCCCCCCATCACGAGGCGAGGCTGACACCAGACTGACCCCATCACGAGGCGAGGCTGACACCAGACTGACCCCATCACGAGGCGAGGCTGACACCAGACTGACCCCCATCACGAGGCGAGACTGACACCAGACTGACCCCATCACGAGGCGAGGCTGACACCAGACTGACCCCCATCACGAGGCGAGGCTGACACCAGACTGACCCCATCACGACGAGCGAGGCTGACACCAGACTGACCCCCCATCACGAGGCGAGGCTGACACCACCAGACTGACCCCATCACGAGGCGAGGCTGACACCACCATCACAGACTGACTGACCCAGACCCCCATCACGAGGCGAGGCTGACACCAGACTGACCCCATCACGAGGCGAGGCTGACACCAGACTGACCCCATCACACGAGGCGAGGCTGACACCAGACTGACACCATCACGATGTGAGAGGCTGACACCACTGACCCCATCACGAGGCGAGGCTGACACCAGACTGACCCCATCACGAGGCGAGGCTGACACCAGACTGACACCCATCACGAGGCGAGGCTGACACCAGACTGACCCCATCACGAGGCGAGACTGACACCAGACTGACCCCATCACGAGGCGAGGCTGACACCAGACTGACCCCATCACGAGGCGAGGCTGACACCAGACTGACCCCATCACGAGGCGAGGCTGACACCAGACTGACCCCATCATCACGAGGCGAGGCTGACACCAGACTGACCCCATCACGAGGCGAGGCTGACACCAGACTGACCCCATCACGAGGCGAGGCTGACACCCAGACTGACCCCATCACGAGGCGAGACTGACACCAGACTGACCCCATCACGAGGCGAGGCTGACACCAGACTGACCCCATCACGAGGCGAGCTGACTGACACCAGACTGACCCCATCACGAGGCGAGGCTGACACCAGACTGACCCCATCACGAGGCGAGGCTGACACCAGACTGACCCCATCACGAGGCGAGGCTGACACCAGACTGACCCCATCACGAGGCGAGAGCTGACACCAGACTGACCCCATCACGAGGCGAGGCTGACACCAGACTGACCCCATCACGAGGCGAGGCTGACACCAGACTGACCCCATCACGAGGCGAGGCTGACACCAGACTGACCCCATCACGAGGCGAGGCTGACACCAGACTGACCCCATCACGAGGCGAGGCTGACACCAGACTGACCCCATCATCACGAGGCGAGGCTGACACCAGACTGACCCCATCACGAGGCGAGGCTGACACCAGACTGACACCATCACGAGGCGAGGCTGACACCAGACTGACCCCATCACGAGGCGAGACTGACACCAGACTGACCCCATCACGAGGCGAGGCTGACACCAGACTGACACCCATCACGACTGACACCAGACTGACCCCATCACGAGGCGAGGCTGACACCAGACTGACCCCATCACGAGGCGAGGCTGACTGACACACTGACCCCATCACGATGGCGAGGCTGACACCAGACTGACCCCATCACGAGGCGAGGCTGACACCAGACTGACCCCATCACGAGGCGAGGCTGACACCAGACTGACCCCATCACGAGGCGAGACACCAGACTGACCCCATCACGAGGCGAGACTGACACCAGACTGACCCCATCGAGGCGAGGCTGACTGACCCAGACTGACCCCATCACGAGGCGAGGCTGACACCAGACTGACCCCATCACGAGGCGAGGCTGACACCAGACTGACCCCATCACGAGGCGAGGCTGACACCAGACTGACCCCATCACGAGGCGAGGCTGACACCAGACTGACCCCATCACGAGGCGAGGCTGACACCAGACTGACCCCATCACGAGGCGAGGCTGAGGACTGACACCAGACTGACCCCATCACGAGGCGAGACTGACACCAGACTGACCCCATCACGAGAGGCGAGGCTGACACCAGACTGACCCCATCACGAGGCGAGGCTGACACACACGACTGACCCCATCACCCCATCACGAGGCGAGGCTGACACCAGACTGACCCCATCACGAGGCGAGGCTGACACCAGACTGACCCCATCACGAGGCGAGGCTGACACCAGACTGACCCCATCACGAGGCGAGGCTGACACCAGACTGACCCCATCACGAGGCGAGACTGACACCAGACTGACCCCCATCACGAGGCGAGGCTGACACCAGACTGACTGACCCATCACGAGGCGAGGCTGACACCAGACTGACACCATCACGAGGCGAGGCTGACACCAGACTGACCCCATCACGAGGCGAGGCTGACACCAGACTGACCCCATCACGAGGCGAGACTGACACCAGACTGACACCCATCACGAGGCGAGACTGACACCAGACTGACACCATCACAGGCGAGGCGAGGCTGACACCAGACTGACCCCATCACGAGGCGAGGCTGACACCAGACTGACCCCATCACGGCGAGGCTGACACCAGACTGACTGACCCCATCATCATCACGAGGCGAGGCTGACACCAGACTGACCCATCATCACGAGGCGAGAGCTGACACCACCACTGACTGACCATCACGAGGCGAGGCTGACACCAGACTGACCCCATCACGAGGCGAGGCTGACACCAGACTGACCCCATCACGAGGCGAGGCTGACACCAGACTGACACCATCACGAGGCGAGGCTGACACCAGACTGACCCCCATCACGAGGCGAGGCTGACACCAGACTGACCCCATCATGAGGCGAGAGCTGACACCAGACTGACCCCATCACGAGGCGAGGCTGACACCAGACTGACCCCATCACGAGGCGAGGCTGACACCAGACTGACCCCATCACGAGGCGAGGAGACTGACACCATGACTGACCCCATCACGAGGCGAGGCTGACACCAGACTGACCCCATCACGAGGCGAGGCTGACACCAGACTGACCCCATCACGAGGCGAGGCTGACACCAGACTGACCCCACCCCATCACGAGCGAGAGGCTGACACCAGACTGACCCCATCACGAGGCGAGGCTGAGGCTGACACCAGACTGACCCCCATCACATCAGGCGAGGCTGACACCAGACTGACCCCATCACGAGGCGAGGCTGACACCAGACTGACCCCATCACGAGGCGAGGCTGACACCAGACTGACCCCATCACGAGGCGAGGCTGACACCAGACTGACCCCATCACGAGGACACCAGACTGACCCCATCACGAGGCGAGGCTGACACCAGACTGACCCCATCACGAGGCGAGGCTGACACCAGACTGACCCCATCACGAGGAGGCTGACACCAGACTGACCCCATCACGAGGCGAGGCTGACACCAGACTGACCCCATCACGAGGCGAGGCTGACACCAGACTGACCCCATCACACGAGGCGAGGCTGACACCAGACTGACCCCATCACGAGGCGAGGCTGACACCAGACTGACACCATCATGATGCGAGGCTGACACCAGACTGACCCCATCACGAGGGCGAGGCTGACACCAGACTGACCCCATCACGAGGCGAGGCTGACACCAGACTGACCCCATCACGAGGCGAGACTGACACCAGACTGACCCCATCACGAGGCGAGGCTGACACCAGACTGACCCCATCACGAGGCGAGGCTGACACCAGACTGACCCCATCACAAGGCGAGGCTGACACCAGACTGACCCCATCACGAGGCGAGGCTGACACCAGACTGACCCCATCACGAGAGGCGAGGCTGACACCAGACTGACACCACCCCATCACGAGCGAGGCTGACACCAGACTGACCCCATCACGAGGCGAGGCTGACACCAGACTGACCCCATCACGAGGCGAGGGCTGACACCAGACTGACTGACCCCATCACGAGGCGAGGCTGACACCAGACTGACCCATCATCACGAGGCGAGGCTGACACCAGACTGACCCCATCACGAGGCGAGACCACCAGACTGACCCCATCCATCCGAGACACCAGACTGACACACGACTGACGAGGCTGACACCAGACTGACACCATCACACACCCAGACTGGGTCAGTCTGACCCCATCAGACACCAGACTGACCCCATCACGAGGCGAGGCTGACACCAGACTGACCATCACATCACACCAGTCAGGCTGACACCTGACAGACTGACCCCATCACGAGGCGAGGCTGACACCAGACTGACCCCATCACGAGGCGAGGCTGACACCAGACTGACCCCATCACGAGAGGCGAGGCTGACACCAGACTGACCCCATCACGAGGCGAGGCTGACACCAGACTGACCCCATCACGAGGCGAGGCTGACACCAGACTGACCCCATCACGAGGCGAGGCTGACACCAGACTGACCCCATCACACGAGGCGAGGCTGACACCAGACTGACCCCATCACGAGGCGAGGCTGACACCAGACTGACCCCATCACGAGGCGAGGCTGACACCAGACTGACCCCATCACGAGGCGAGGCTGACACCAGACTGACCCCATCACGAGGCGAGGACACCAGACTGACCCCATCACGAGGCGAGGCTGACACCAGACTGACCCCATCACGAGGCGAGGCTGACTGACACCAGACTGACCCCATCACGAGGCGAGGCTGACACCAGACTGACCCCATCACGAGGCGAGGCTGACACCAGACTGACCCCATCACGAGGCGAGGCTGACACCAGACTGACCCCTGACCCCATCACGAGGCGAGGCTGACACCAGACTGACCCCATCACGAGGCGAGAGACTGACACACACAGACTGACCCCTGACCACGAGGCGAGGCTGACACCAGACTGACTGACCCCATCACGAGGCGAGGCTGACACAGACAGACTGACCCCATCACGAGGCGAGGCTGACACCAGACTGACCCCATCACGAGGCGAGGCTGACACCAGACTGACCCCATCACGAGCGAGGCTGACACCAGACTGACCCCATCACGAGGCGAGGCTGACACCAGACTGACTGACCCATCACGAGGCGAGGCTGACACCAGACTGACCCCATCACGAGGCGACACCAGACTGACACCAGACTGACACCATCATCACGAGGCGAGGCTGACACCAGACTGACCCCATCACGAGAGGCGAGGCTGACTGACACCAGACTGACCCCATCACGAGGCGAGGCTGACACCAGACTGACCCCATCATCACGAGGCGAGACTGACACCAGACTGACCCCATCACGAGGCGAGGCTGACACCAGACTGACCCCATCACGAGGCGAGGCTGACACCAGACTGACCCCATCACACGAGGCGAGGCTGACACCAGACTGACCCCATCACGAGGCGAGGCTGACACCAGACTGACCCCATCACGATCACGAGGCGAGGCTGACACCAGACTGACCCCATCACGAGGCGAGGCTGACACCAGACTGACCCCCCACGAGGCGAGGCTGACACACCAGACTGACCCCATCACGAGGCGAGGCTGACACCAGACTGACCCCATCACGAGGCGAGGCTGACAGACTGACCCCATCACTGACTGACCATCACGAGGCGAGACTGACACCAGACTGACCCCATCACGAGGCGACTGGCTGACTGACCACGAGGCGACTGACACACCAGACCATCACCATCACGAGGCGAGACTGACACCAGACTGACCCCATCACGAGGAGAGGCTGACACCAGACTGACCCCATCACGAGGCGAGGCTGACACCAGACTGACCCCATCACGAGGCGAGGCTGACACCAGACTGACCCCATCACGAGGCGAGGCTGACACCAGACTGACCCCATCACGAGGCGAGGCTGACACCAGACTGACACCCATCACATCGAGGACTGACACCAGACTGACTGACCCATCACGAGGCGAGGCTGACACCAGACCCCATCACGAGGCGAGGCTGACACCACAGACTGACCCCATCACGACGAGGCGAGACTGACACCAGACTGACCCCCCCATCACGAGGCGAGGCTGACACCAGACTGACCCCATCACGAGGCGAGGCTGACACCAGACTGACCCCATCACGATGACACGAGGCTGACACCAGACTGACTGACCCCATCACACCCCAGGCGAGGCAGGCTGACACCAGACTGACCCCATCACGAGGCGACCCATCACGAGCTGACACCGGACTGACTGACCCCATCACGAGGCGAGGCTGACACCAGACTGACACCCATCACGAGGCGAGGCTGACACCAGACTGACCCCATCACGATGCGAGGCTGACACCAGACTGACCCCATCACGAGGCGAGGCTGACACCAGACTGACCCCATCACGAGAGGCTGACACCAGACCATCACGAGAGCGAGACACTGACACCAGACTGACACCACACAGAGGAGGAGGCTGACACCAGACTGACCCCATCACGAGAGCTGACACCAGACTGACACATCACACGAGGCGAGGCTGACACCAGACTGACACCCATCACGAGGCGAGGCTGACACCAGACTGACCCCATCACGAGGCGAGGCTGACACCAGACTGACCCCATCACACACAGGCTGACACCCTGACTGACCCCATCACGAGGCGAGGCTGACACCAGACTGACCCCATCACGAGGCGAGGCTGACACCAGACTGACTGACCCCATCACGAGGCGAGGCTGACACCAGACTGACCCCATCACGAGGCGAGGCTGACACCAGACTGACCCCATCACGAGGCGAGGCTGACACCAGACTGACCCCATCACGAGGCGAGGCTGACACCAGACTGACCCCATCACGAGGCGAGGCTGACACCAGACTGACCCCATCACGAGGCGAGGCTGACACCAGACTGACCCCATCACGAGGCGAGGCTGACTGACCAGACTGACCCCATCACGAGGCGAGGCTGACACCACACCAGACTGACCCCATCACGAGGCGAGGCTGACACCAGACTGACCCCATCACGAGGCGAGACTGACACCAGACTGACCCCATCACGAGGCGAGACTGACACCCCAGACTGACACCCAGACACCCCCATCACGAGGCGAGAGGCTGACACCAGACTGACCCCATCACGAGGCGAGGCTGACACCAGACTGACCCCATCATGAGGCGAGGCTGACACCACACCATCACTGACCCCATCACTAGGCGAGGCTGACACCAGACCAGACTGACCCCATCACGAGGAGGCTGACACCAGACTGACTGACCCATCACGATGCGAGGCTGACACCAGACTGACCCCATCACGAGGCGAGAGGCTGACACCAGACTGACCCCATCACGAGGCGAGACTGACACACCAGACTGACCCCATCACGAGGCGAGAGGCTGACACCAGACTGACCCCATCACGAGGCGAGAGGCTGACACCAGACTGACCCCCCATCACAGGCGAGGCTGACACCAGACTGACCCCATCACGAGGCGAGGCTGACACCAGACTGACCCCATCACGAGGCGAGGCTGACACCAGACTGACTGACCCCATCACAGGCGAGGCTGACACCCCCATCACTGACCCTGACCCATCACGAGGCGAGACTGACACCAGACTGACCCCATCATCATGAGGCTGAGAGCTGACACCAGACTGACCCCCATCACGAGGCGAGGCTGACACCAGACTGACCCCATCACGAGGCGAGGCTGACACCAGACTGACCCCATCACGAGGCGAGGCTGCACCAGACTGACCCCATCACGAGAGGCGAGGCTGACACCAGACTGACCCCATCACGAGGCGAGGCTGACACCAGACTGACCCCATCACGAGGCGAGGCTGACACCAGACTGACCCCATCACGACGAGCGAGGCTGACACCAGACTGACCCCCATCACGAGGCGAGGCTGACACCAGACTGACCCCATCACGAGGCGAGGCTGACACCAGACTGACCCCATCATCACGATGCGAGGCTGACACCAGACTGACCCCATCACGAGGCGAGACTGACACCAGACTGACTGACCACCATCACGAGGCGAGACTGACACCAGACTGACCCCATCACGAGGCGAGGCTGACACCAGACTGACCCCATCACGAGGCGAGAGCGAGGCTGACACCAGACTGACCCCATCACGAGGCGAGGCTGACACCAGACTGACCCCATCACGAGGCGAGGCTGACACCAGACTGACCCCATCACACGAGGCGAGGCTGACACCAGACTGACCCCATCACACACGGCTGACACCAGACTGACACACAGACTGACACCAGACTGACCCCATCATGAGGCGAGGCTGACACCAGACTGACCCCATCACGAGGCGAGGCTGACACCAGACTGACCCCATCACGAGGCGAGGCTGACACCAGACTGACCCCATCACGAGGCGAGGCTGACACCAGACTGACCCCATCACGAGGCGAGGCTGACACCAGACTGACCCCATCACGAGGCGAGGCTGACACCAGACTGACCCCATCACGAGGCGAGGCTGACACCAGACTGACCCCATCACGAGGCGAGGCTGACACCAGACTGACCCCATCACGAGGCGAGGCTGACACCAGACTGACCCCATCACGAGGCGAGGCTGACACCAGACTGACCCCCCATCACGAGGCGAGGCTGACACCAGACTGACCCCCATCACGAGGCGAGGCTGACACCAGACTGACCCCATCACGAGGCGAGGCTGACACCAGACTGACACCCATCACGAGGCGAGGCTGACACCAACTGACCCCCATCACGAGGCGAGGCTGACACCAGACTGACCCCATCATCACGAGGCGAGACACCAGCTGACACCAGACTGACTGACCCCATCACGAGGCGAGGCTGACTGACACCAGACTGACCCCATCACGAGGCGAGGCTGACACCAGACTGACCCCATCACGAGGCGAGGCTGACACCAGACTGACCCCCATCACGAGGCGACACTGACACACAGACTGACTGACCTGACACCACACGAGGCGAGGCTGACACCAGACTGACCCCATCACGAGGCGAGGCTGACACCAGACTGACCCCATCACGAGGCGAGGCTGACACCACCAGACTGACCCCATCACTGACACCAGACTGACCCCACCATCGAGGCGAGGCTGACACCAGACTGACCCCATCACGAGGCGAGGCTGACACCAGACTGACCCCATCACGAGGCGAGGCTGACACCAGACTGACCCCATCACGAGGAGGCTGACACCAGACTGACCCCATCACGAGGCGAGGCTGACACCAGACTGACCCCATCACGGAGAGGCTGACACCAGACTGACCCCATCACGAGGCGAGGCTGACACCAGACTGACCCCATCACGAGGCGAGGCTGACACCAGACTGACCCCATCACGAGGCGAGGCTGACACCAGACCAGACCCCATCACGAGGCGAGACTGACACCAGACTGACTGACCCATCACGAGGCGAGGCTGACACCAGACTGACCCCATCACGAGGCGAGGCTGACACCAGACTGACCCCATCACGAGGCGAGGCTGACACCAGACTGACCCCATCACGATGTGAGGCTGGCTGACACCAGACTGACCCCATCACGAGGCGAGGCTGACACACAGACTGACCCCATCACGAGGCGAGGCTGACACCAGACTGACCCCATCACGAGGCGAGGCTGACACCAGACTGACCCCATCACGAGGCGAGGCTGACACCAGACTGACCCCATCACGAGGCGAGGCTGACACCCAGACTGACCCCATCACGAGGCGAGGCTGACACCAGACTGACCCCATCAAGGCGAGGCTGACACCAGACTGACCCCATCACGAGAGCGAGGCTGACCAGACCAGACTGACACCATCACGAGGCGAGGCTGACACCAGACTGACCCCATCACGAGGCGAGGCTGACACCAGACTGACCCCATCACGAGGCGAGGCTGACACCAGACTGACCCCATCACGAGGCGAGGCTGACACCAGACTGACCCCATCACGAGGCGAGGCTGACACACAGACTGACCCCATCACGAGGCGAGGCTGACACCAGACTGACCCCATCACGAGGCGAGGCTGACACCAGACTGACCCCATCACGAGGCGAGGCTGACACCAGACTGACCCCATCACGAGGCGAGGCTGACACACCAGACTGACCCCATCACGAGGCGAGGCTGACACCAGACTGACCCCATCACACGGCGAGGCTGACACCAGACTGACCCCATCACGAGGCGAGGCTGACACCAGACTGACCCCCATCACGAGGCGAGAGGCTGACACCAGACTGACCCCATCACGAGGCGAGGCTGACACCAGACTGACCCATCACGAGGCGAGGCTGACACCAGACTGACCCCATCACGAGGCGAGGCTGACACCAGACTGACCCCATCACGAGGCGAGACTGACACCAGACTGACCCCATCACGAGGCGAGGCTGACACCAGACTGACCCCCCATCACGAGGCGAGGCTGACACCAGACTGACCCCATCACGAGGCGAGGCTGACACCAGACTGACCCCATCACGAGGCGAGGCTGACACCAGACTGACCCCATCACGAGGCGAGGCTGACACCAGACTGACCCCATCACGAGGCGAGGCTGACACCAGACTGACCCCATCACGAGGCGAGGCTGACACCACCTGACTGACCCCATCACGAGGCGAGGCTGACACCAGACTGACCCACCATCACGAGGCGAGGCTGACACCAGACTGACCCCATCACGAGGCGAGACTGACACCAGACTGACCCCATCACGAGGCGAGGCTGACACCAGACTGACTGACCCATCACGAGGCGAGGCTGACACCAGACTGACACCATCACGAGGCGAGACACCAGACTGACCCATCACGAGGCGAGGCTGACACCAGACTGACTGACCCATCACGAGGCGAGGCTGACACCAGACTGACCCCATCACGAGGCGAGGCTGACACCAGACTGACCCCATCACGAGGCGAGGCTGACACCAGACTGACCCCATCACGAGGCGAGGCTGACACCAGACTGACCCCATCACGAGGCGAGGCTGACACACCAGACTGACCCCATCACGAGGCGAGGCTGACACCAGACTGACCCCATCACGAGGCGAGGCTGACACCAGACTGACCCACCATCACGAGGCGAGGCTGACACCAGACTGACCCCATCACGAGAGGCGAGGCTGACACCAGACTGACCCCATCACGAGGCGAGGCTGACACCAGACTGACCCCATCACGAGGCGAGGCTGACACCAGACTGACCCCATCACGAGGCGAGGCTGACACCAGACTGACCCCATCCATCACGAGGCGAGGCTGACACCAGACTGACCCCATCACGGCTGACACCAGACTGACCCCATCACGAGGCGAGGCTGACACCAGACTGACCCCATCACGAGGCGAGGCTGACACCAGACTGACTGACCATCACGAGGCGAGGCTGACACCAGACTGACCCCATCACGAGGCGAGGCTGACACACCAGACTGACCCCATCACGAGGCGAGGCTGACACCAGACTGACCCCATCACAGAGGCGAGGCTGACACCAGACTGACTGACCCCATCACGAGGCGAGGCTGACTGACACCAGACTGACCCCATCACGAGGCGAGGACTGACACCAGACTGACCCCATCACGAGGCGAGGCTGACACCAGACTGACCCCATCACGAGGCGAGGCTGACACCAGACTGACCCCATCACGATGCGAGGCTGACACCAGACTGACCCCATCACGAGGCGAGGCTGACTGACACCAGACTGACCCCATCACGAGGCGAGGCTGACACCAGACTGACCCCATCACTGAGGCGAGAGCTGACACCATGACCCCATCACGAGGCGAGGCTGACACCAGACTGACCCCATCACGAGGCGAGGCTGACACCAGACTGACCCCATCACGAGGCGAGGCTGACACCAGACTGACCCCATCACGAGGCGAGGCTGACACCAGACTGACCCCCATCACAGGCGAGGAGGCTGACACCAGACTGACCCCATCACGAGGCGAGGCTGACACCAGACTGACCCCATCACGAGGCGAGGCTGACACCAGACTGACCCCATCACGAGGCGAGGCTGACACCAGACTGACCCCATCACGAGGCGAGGCTGACACCAGACTGACTGACACGAGGCCTGACACCAGACTGACCCAGAGGCTGACACCCAGACTGACCCCATCACGAGGCGAGGCTGACACCAGACTGACCCCATCACGAGGCGAGGCTGACACCAGACTGACCCCATCACTGAGGCGAGGCTGACACCAGACTGACCCCATCACGAGGCGGCTGACACCAGACTGACCCCATCACGAGGCGAGGCTGACACCAGACTGACCCCATCACGAGGCGAGGCTGACACCAGACTGACCCCATCACGAGGCGAGGCTGACACCAGACTGACCCCATCACGAGAGCGAGGCTGACACCAGACTGACCCCATCACGAGGCGAGGCTGACACCAGACTGACCCCATCACGAGGCGAGGCTGACACCAGACTGACCCCATCACGAGGCGAGGCTGACACCAGACTGACCCCATCACGAGGCGAGGCTGACACCAGACTGACCCCATCACGAGGCGAGGCTGACACCAGACTGACCCCATCACGAGGCGAGGCTGACACCAGACTGACCCCATCACGAGGCGAGGCTGACACCAGACTGACCCCCCATCACGAGGCGAGGCTGACACCAGACTGACCCCATCACGAGGCGAGGCTGACACCAGACTGACCCCATCACGAGGCGGCTGACACCAGACTGACCCCATCACGAGGCGAGGCTGACACCAGACTGACCCCATCACGAGGCGAGGCTGACACCAGACTGACCCCATCAAACGAGGCGAGGCTGACACCAGACTGACCCCATCACGAGGCGAGGCTGACACCAGACTGACCCCATCACGATCACGACGAGAGGCTGACACCAGACTGACCCCATCACGAGGCGAGGCTGACACCAGACTGACCCCATCACGAGGCGAGGCTGACACCAGACTGACCCCATCACGAGGCGAGGCTGACACCAGACTGACCCCATCACGAGGCGAGGCTGACACCAACTGACCCCATCACGAGGCGAGGCTGACACCAGACTGACCCCATCACATGGCGAGGCTGACACCAGACTGACCCCATCACGAGGCGAGGCTGACACCAGACTGACCCCATCACGAGGCGAGGCTGACACCAGACTGACCCCATCACGAGGCGAGCTGACACCAGACTGACCCCATCACGAGGCGAGGCTGACACCAGACTGACCCATCACGAGGCGAGGCTGACACCAGACTGACCCCATCACGAGGCGAGGCTGACACCAGACTGACCCCATCACGAGGCGAGGCTGACACCAGACTGACCCCATCACGAGGCGAGACTGACACCAGACTGACCCCATCACGAGGCGAGGCTGACACCAGACTGACCCCATCACGAGGCGAGAGCTGACACCAGACTGACCCCATCACGAGGCGAGGCTGACACCAGACTGACCCATCACGGGGCGAGGCTGAGACACCAGCTGACCCCATCCAGACTGACACCAGACTGACATCACGAGGCGAGGCTGACACCAGACTGACCCCATCACGAGGCGAGGCTGAC
>CATNWA010003865.1:0-17555 GCA_951230385.1 Staurois parvus | reverse complement strand
GGAAGAGGAAGACGACCGAGTCAACCAATCGATGACGGCAGGGTTGTCGGTGGAGACACCCGCTGGATGACACCGGGAGCACTGGCCTCTGGCTGCGACTAGTGCTGCCTCGACCCCTTCCTCTGCTGCCACGTCTGCTCGCTCCTGAAACATTGCCTCCTCTGCCACTCTTCTGCGTGTTGTCTGACATACTCTTTAATTCAATAAGCACCCCAAACATAAAACAGGATTTAACTCTTTGAACGTACAATAGTGGTTGTGAAGCAGAAAGTAACGATTCTGTGTCCCTGAGTAACGATTCTGTGTCCCTGAGTAACGATTCTGTGTCCCTGAGTAACGATTCTGTGTCCCTGAGTAACGATTCTGTGTCCCTGAGTAACAATTCTGTGTCCCTGAGTAACGATTCTGTGTCCCTGAGTAACGATTCTGTGTCCCTGAGTAACAATTCTGTGTCCCTGAGTAACGATTCTGTGTCCCTGAGTAACGATTCTGTGTCCCTGAGTAACAATTCTGTGTCGCTGAGTAACGATTCTGTGTCCCTGAGTAACGATTCTGTGTCCCTGAGTAACAATTCTGTGTCGCTGAGTAACAATTCTGTGTCCCTGAGTAACGATTCTGTGTCCCTGAGTAACAATTCTGTGTCCCTCAGTAACGATTCTGTGTCCCTCAGTAACGATTCTGTGTCCCTGAGTAACAATTCTGTGTCCCTGAGTAACAATTCTGTGTCCCTGAGTAACGATTCTGTGTCCCTCAGTAACGATTCTGTGTCCCTGAGTAACGATTCTGTGTCCCTGAGTAACAATTCTGTGTCTGTCGCTGAGTAACGATTCTGTGTCCCTGAGTAACAATTCTGTGTCCCTGAGTAACGATTCTGTGTCCCTGAGTAACGATTCTGTGGCCCTAAAGTCTCTGTGGCCCTCACTCTGTCCCTAATACAGACAGGTCTGTCTCTCTTGAATGACCAGAGGCTAATGGAGAATTCTAAGATGGCCGCGATTTATAGCTCCACCATTACACAGTGCTGGCTGGCTGGCTGCTGATTGGCTAATGCGATCACATGTCATGAATGAATGCATTATGGGTCAGCGTGCCTTGTCTGCGCGCCTTCCCAGAGATCCCCGCTCCGTCGCCACACATGTCGCCGCCATTTTTGGGAAAATTCGATTCGTGCATCCGAAGTTTGCTAATTTTCGGATTCGGCGCGAATCGAATTTTTCCTAATCTTCGAAACGAATTCCACTTCGTCATGTTCGATTCGCTCATCTCTATTTGTAACAGTACTAATGAGTGTATTACAGAGACCAATAAAACATCAATGAGTGTATTACAAAGAGCAGAGACACTTCCATAAGTGTAATACATAGACAAAACAGACATCAATAAGTGTATTAGTGTGAGAAAAGAGACACATCAATGACTGTATTACAGAGAACAGAGGCAAATTATGCAACATATAACAGAGAGAGCAGGGAGACATTAATAGGGGGAATTACCAGGAGTGGTGTAGGCTCTATTCCTACACAACTCTTCTAAGTAGTAATAAGCTCATGTGTGTTCAGATCCTAGCCACCTTGCTAAACCTGCAAGGAAACTATGACCTCAATAAGTGGGCTTGATTTACTAAAACTGAAGAGTGCAAACTGGTGCAGCTCTGCATAGAAACCAATTTGCTTCCAGATTTTATTTTGTCAAAGCTTAATTGAACAAATTAGAATCTGATTGATTTTTATGTACAGCTTCATCAGATTGTGCACTCTCCAGTTTTAGTTAATTAACCCCATTGTGTCTACTACAAACAGTAGAAAAACACCAGTACATGTAGTACAGAGACCAGGAAGACATCCATGTGTGTATTACAGAGGGCAGACACACATTATTGTGTAATACAGTGTAATACAGACGAAAAAATCAGAGGGACACATAAATATGAGTCACATTTATGTAACTGTCAAAGAGATCAGGAAGACATCAAAAAGTTACAAATTACAAGGAGCAGACACAAATTATAGAGTATATTACAGAGAGCAGAGAGATTTCAATGAGCCTATTATAAAAGAGCAGAGAAACATCAATGAGCATATTATAGATAGCAGAGAGACATCAAAAATACTTCATGTATTACTAAGACCAAGGATACATCAATTGTATTACAGAGGGCAAGGATACACAAATCGGAGTAGTTTTAGGCTTGATGGCTCTAGCTGTGCTGTGATTCTTTGTGACTAAAAGTACAGATTTTTGCAGGCAGCACACCGTGTCTGTTATATTCTTTTTATGTCTAATAGAATTTTTAGTTAAAACATTTTCCTGAATAGGACTGAAATACCTCGAAAGGCCCAGACAATGGGCACAATTCACTAAAGCGTATCGCATGAGTTAAGTCAGTCACATGACCACATATGACATGTGATACTGAAAATGTGAATTCACTATTGCTAGTATGCGGTATTTACCAAAAATAGCAGAAACACTCATTAAATACCACATAAAAAGACCTTAAGTCAATTCACAAAAGGAAATAAATAATTAAATGCATGCGGTAATTAAGTAGTGGTCCAGGCATGCGGTATGTACTGGTGTCGGTCAGTACTGTCATGGGTTGTTAAGGAATGGGTGGCCGCAGAGTCCCTAACAACCCATGAGTCATCAGCTGTCAGCGGGGTTCCCCACTGACAGCCGAATTTTAAAAAAAGTATTTCCGGCAATTAAAAAAAAAAGGGGGGAGGGCCCACAAAATCCACACCTTATCCAGGCATGAAAGCAGGTCAGGAAATGGGGGGACAAGCGAGCGCCCCCCTCCTGGACCGTACCAGGCCAAATGCCCTAAACATGGGGGGGGTGCTTTGGGGCTGGGGGGCTTCCCTCACGCAAAGCACCTTGTCCCCATATTGATGGGGACAAGGGCCTCTTTCCCACAACCCTGGCCTGTGGTTTTGGAGATCTGTGGGCGGGGGACTTATTGGAATCTGAAAGCCCCCATAGCAAGGGGGCCCCCAGATCCTGCCCTCCCCATGTGAATGGATATGCAATACATGGTACCACTACCCATTCACAAAAAAAAAATACTGCAGCGTGAAAAAAGACAGTCTTTGACAAGTCCTTTATTAAAAGAAGAAAAATAATATAATGTCCCCCGAAGTAGATCCAATGTCAGGATGCCCGCCGCTACCCGAAAAAAGGGGAAAAAAGGCTCCGCTCTCAACACTGGCTCCCACCGTCTGACTGCTCCACTGGCTTGACAGTTCTTAAATATATAAGGTACAGGGCCACCCGGTGACATCACGAGGGTGATCCTGCCCCCTTGTGACATCATTGTACCCAGCATGCCCCAGTCGATGACATCACAAGGGGTGGGGTCACACACATCGGGTGGCACACCCCTTACATATTTAAGAACTCTCAAGTCAGCGGAGCAGTCAGACGGGGGGAGCCAACGTAGAGAGCGGAGCGTTTTTTTTCTTTTGTGTTTTTGGGTAGCGGCGGCGGGCATCGTGGCGGGCATCGTGATTGACGTTGGATCTACTTCGGGGGACATTTTTTCATTTTTTTTTTCCTTCCCTGTCTTTTTTCATACTACAGTTTTTTTTTGTGAATGGGTAGTGGTACCATGTACCCTATACTCATTCACATGGGGGGACGGGATCTGCTAAAGGGGGCTTCAAGATTTTGATAAGCCCCTCGCCCGCAGACACCCACAACCACCGGCCAGGGTTGTGGGGAAGATGCCCTTTTCCCCATCAACATGGGGGCAAGGTGATTTGGGGCAGGGGGCTCCCCCGCCAAAGCACCTTGTCCCCATGTTGAGGGCATGTGGCCTGGTACAGATCAGGAGGGGGGGCTCGCTCACCTCCCCTTTTCTTGACCTGCCAGGCTGCATGTTTGGATAAGAGTCTGGTATACATTTTGTTTTGTTTTTTTATTTTGGCATTGGGGGGTTCCCCTCAAAATCCATACCAGACCCGAAGGGCTTCGTATGGATGGAGGCGGGGACCCCACACCTTTGTTTAATAATTTTTTGAATTGCTGGCAATTCTTTCTTTTACATTCAGCTGTCAGAGGGGAACCCTGCTGACAGCTGAAACATTACTGCATGGTTTTCACTACTAAAATAACTCATGCAGTATTTTTGTAGCATTTTTAGTGAATTAATTTTTTTTCTTTTTTTTTAAATGCTGAGCGGTGTCCTACCGCATCTTTGGATGCGGTAAGACACCACTTTGTGAATTGTGCACATTGTCCTCTACAGAATAGTCCAATTGTGAGTAGGGATAAGTTTGCTGAACTTAATTTTAACCACTCCAGCCTCAGCAACATACGGGTAAGTAGCGGAGTTGAAGTGGTTATACCAGGATGATGCCTGCACCTGTATTGTTTTTTTTAGCCAGCCATGCCCTTTTTGGAAAAAGCAATTCTAGCAACTAAATAGCCGCTGGATTGCTTTTACAAGCAGCAGGAGGGGTCCCCCCCGCCGCTCCCTGATGCTTTCCCATATTCACCCATTCGAAAGGGGGAGCCCGGGACTGAAGCCAGCATTTTCGCCAGCTTACCATAGAGCTGAACAGAGATCAGATCTACCCTGATCATCTCTAAGGTATAAAAACTGAAAGTGATGAGTATTTTGTCACTTCCAGTTTCTCCAGAATGTAAACAAGCCATTTTTGGCTTGGGAAAGCATCTGGTCAAACCAATCTGAGAAATAATCCAATAGACCCCAGATCTCTTAATGAAGCATCACTGCCCATGCTATCATACGCCCATGATATCACATGCTCATGTCACTGCCCATGATATCACAAGGGATGTTGTTCATCCCCTGTGATTGCAATAAAAAAAAAAAAAGATTAAAGCAACAGTGGAAAAATAAAAAAAGAAACAATAAAAAATGTTTAAAGAGCCTCCGTCCCCCCATGCTTGCACGCAAAAAGCAAATGCATACATAGATCATGCACACATAATTAACCTGTGTTTGCACCACACATGTGAGGTATCGCATTAAATATTATAGTGAGAGCAATAGCTCTAGCACCAGAACTCCTCTGTAACTCTAAACTGGTAACTTGTAAAGGCTTTTAAAGCATCACTTACTGAGATTTTTTTTAAGTACCATAGTTTGTCGCCATTCCAAGAGTGTGCACATTTTAAAAAGTGTGACATGTTAGATATCTGTTTTTTGTTAGTTATCTGTAACATCATCTTTTATATTTTACCAAACGATTGAGTATTATATTGTGTTTTGTGCATTAAAATTTGTTTGAAGAGCATTTTTTAAAATGCATTATAAAAAACCACTGCAAAAATACCCTGTGACACCCGCCATTTAATTCTCTAAGGCCTCTGCCTTAAAAAAAAGTTATATATATATATAAATTATATATATATATATATATATATATATATATATATATATATACACAGTTGTGTTCAAAATAATAGCAGTCAGACATCACTAACCTGATCAGTCACTGTTTTTGGTAGAAATGATATTTCTACATGGCAAATAATTTACTAGCAGGTGTAGTAGAGTAATAGAAATCCAACAGACCCAACAGTCATGACATGCATGCTGCTGATTCTGTGTAATTGAATCACTAATTGAAAGGGGCATGTTCAAAATAATAGCAGTGTGGAGTTCTATTAGTGAGGTCATTCATTCTTTGAAAAACAGGTGGCAATTATTGCTCTTATTTAAGGAAGGAAGGCAGCAAATGTTGTACATGCTGGTTACAGTGCATTTCTCTCTGAAATTCTGAGGAAAATGGGTCGTTCCAGACATTGTTCAGAAGAACAGCGTACCTTGATTAAAAAGTTGATTGGAGAGGGGAAAACATATAAAGAAGTGCAGAAAATTATAGGCTGCTCAGCTAAAATGATGGCAAATGCTTTAAAATGGCAACCAAAACCTGAAAGACGTGGAAGAAAGCGAAAAACTACCATTCGAAAGGATAGAAGAATAGCCAAAATGGCAAGGACTCAGCCAACAATCAGCTCCAGGAAGATCAAAGAAGGTCTAAAGTTACCTGTGAATACTGTTACAATTAGAAGACACCTATGTGAAGCCAAGCTATCTGCAAGAAGCCCTCGCAAAGTCCCACTGTTGAAAAAAAAAGACATGCTGAAGAGGTTACAATTTGCCAGAGCACATTGACTGGCCTAAAGAGAAATGGCGCAACATTTTGTGGACTGATGAAAGTAAGTTTGTTCTTTTTGGGTCTAGTGGCCGGAGACAGTTTGTCAGACGACCCACAAACACTGAATTCAAGCCACAGTACACTGTGAAGACAGTGAAGCATGGTTGCGCAAGCATCATGATATGGGGATGTTTCTCATACTACGGTGTTGGGCCTATTTATCGCATACCAGGGATCATAGATCAGTTTGAATACATCAGAATACTTGAAGAGGTCATGCTGCCTTATGCTGAAGAGGAAATGCCCTTGAAAAGGGTGTTCCAACAAGACAACAACCCCAAACACACCAGTAAACGTATGACATCTTGGTTCCAGACCAACAAGATTGACGTTATGGAGTGCCCAGCCCAATCCCCGGATCTTAATCCAATAGAAAACTTGTGGGGTGACATCAAAAATGCAGTTTCTGAGGCAAAACTAAGAAATAGAGAACTGTGGAATGTAGTCCAATCATCCTGGGCTGGAATACCTGTTCACAGGTGCCAGAAGTTGGTTGACTCCATGCAACACAGATGTACAGCAGTTCTCAGAAACAGTGCTTATACAACTAAATATTAATTAAGTGATTCAAAGGAAAGCAAAATCTTCAAACATTTTTCAGTTTATATAGTGAATGTTTGAGTTTTTGAAGAATACAAACACTGCTATTTTTTTGAACAGTCTAATATTCACTTTTCTTCAATTTTTTTAGAGGAACAACACAAATTTGATACATTTTTCTTCATGTTTTGATTCGGAATAGAATGTGTAGTGTTCCCAATGCATTTGTGTGTATGGAAATAAAAGCTATTAGAAGGATTTTGAGGATTTTGAACACAACTGTATATATATATATATATATATATATATATATATATATATATATAAATTTTGGGGGTTCTAAGTAATGCTATATCACCCTATATCAAGAAGTTCCCAGTAAAGTAAATTATGGCAGAATTACCAGGTATTATTTTGTAATACAACAAAAAGTTGCATGAAACTGGGATACTTAGTAATTCATTTTACATGTACATTAATTACTGTACCTTTGACCATCACTAACTCAGGTTTCATTGCTTCATTTGAGATAGGGAAAGCCTCCAAGTCATGACACCTAGGCAAAATTTGGAAGAGATTGGGTGACAACTGTCAGTAGAAAGAGGCACTGGCAAAGCCAAGTTTAGTACCCTAGGAAGGCCAGGCCCCACAGTTTACACTGGGGAGTTGGCAGCAAACTGAGAGACAGAAAATTGTCAACAGTAGAACGGACAAGCACAGGAAGCGTTAGAACTTCTAGAAAAATATGCTACCACTTGTTTATTTGGAATAATTGTTTCACATATTTTCCACTTGAAAGACAGGAATGACACAGTCACAACACCTACGTAGATCACCAAGATACTTCAGGTTCAAATACCAGTGACACAAAGACAGTATCAGTGACAGAATTCTTGGATAATGACCAAATCCCCACACAAACTTCTGCTGCATACTAATTAAACATTTCTAGATTATTTCTAGGTTGTGCAATTAATGGCAGCAGACATTGGCAGCACCTCCACAAATCTAGACCCCACCGATACAACTATAGAAAAATAAACGTATATTTTCCACAACAAAGACAGAATGGCAGCAGCACCTCTTCATTACCAACTGGATAAATTATGACTACATTTTATACATAAATTTCTAGTATAGAGAAAGTATGGTAGCAGGCAGAAGCAGTGAAATGACATACCTACTTGCTACAAAACTGTGTAGATTATTTTCAGTTTAAGAATTGTTGGCTGCAAACATTAACCACGTCCCCACCGGCCATATGCATATTTGTAGTACCATGGTGGTGGGTTGCCTCATATATGTGTACACCTGGCACTGTTCACTCTGTGTCCCCAGCACTGTGACCACACTCTCATATACACTAAGGCAAGGAAAGGGGATTAATGATATAAGGGGGGACCTTTATATCAGTGTCCTCCCTTACCTTAGTGTATTATTCACTCTTACCTTACATCAGTGACCTTCCCTACAGACTTTGTGTGGCTTGGTTGGCTTGGAGCTTTCACTGACCTGACCTCCAGGCTCTTCCATGGCTCTTCATCACCACCTCTGAACTTCTCTCCTCCAGACTAGAGTCCTCTCTCCCAGTGGGTGGCTCTTCCGCTTCCAAGTTCCAACTCCCTCTCCCACGTTCTGGCTCCTGCTATATGATTCATAAAAGGTGCAGTGCAATGATGTCACTGCATGTCTGCCGAAGCCTGGTCAAGCCTACTCAAGCCCAGCTGGCTTCGGAACTGCTTAGGCGCAGTTCCAAAGTCAGCCAAAAGTAATTTTTTTTTACAGGCGGCTGCCATCCGTAACAAACATTTACTGACAGCTTGTTAATTGGCCGATATTTAAAAACTGTCCTGAAATTTACAGACAGTTGGCAACCCTGTCCAGATGATGAGCTTACTATGGGACATGGCAAAGTCAAATTTGTGGATGAATATACTGCAATTGAAAATCAGACAGTGAAAAACCAATGCCTCTATGGCAGAATCTACACTAAAAACCAACAAAAGCAATAATAGTAATATGCAGAGCGAAACACATGGATGTTTCATGAGCAAAAAAGACAGGTCACTAAAGGCAAAAATGTAATAAGCTAAGCAACAAAAGGCCTATAGTGTTAGAAAAGAAACAAAATACACTTTGGACACAGAGGGGTTGATTTACTAAAACTGGAGAGTGCAGGATCTGGTGCAACTATGCATAGGAACCAATCAGCTTCCATATTTTATTTTTTTTTTTTGTCAAAGCTTAACTGAACAAGCTTAAGTTAGAAGCTGATTCACTAGCATGCACAGCTGCACCAGATTTTGAGTGCTCCAGTTTTAGTAAAATCCCCCCTTGGTATGACCTTTCTCATTAAAGATGGCACCTCATCTTTTTCCACCTGGCACATTGACTTATCAGCAGTAAAATAAAATCTAACAGACCAAAGATAAGAAGTTAATTGGAGCTGAATAGGGTTAACAAGAGTTTGATATTGTTCTCAGTATTATTACAGAATTACTTTGAAATACTTCAAATAATGTATTTGTAAAAAGAATACTTTCATCCACGTCTCTGTGTTTATCTATCAGGATTTATAACACATCTTCTCTAGTTTGTTAATCTGCATGAGATTCTTAGTAATTTGTTAGTCCAAACAGAATGTGTGAATAAGCACTATCCAGTCAGAAATTTTTCCCACCCCCATGTAGTGTCAATTGGCAGAATTTATCTGTAGTTGTTATAAAAGCAGTTTTAACAACTGTTGATTTACTAGAGGTAACTGTAATATGCATTGCAAGTGCACCTGCAAGTGTAGTTGCTTTAGAACCGAGGGGAAGCTCTGAAATGAGGCGAAGCTCTGCTGATTTCTTTGATCCAATCATATGCAAGCAAAAATGCTGTTTTTTTTTTTTCTTTGCATATCCCCCTCAGATCTGTAGCAACTGCACTTTCAGTGCACTTGCAGTACACTTCTAAGTGCGCTTGGAGTGCACAGCCTATTTGCCTTTAGTAAGTCAACCGCTTTGAGTGTCTCTTTTTACTATACAAATCTAAATGTGTGTCTCTAGCTCTCACTTTTATTAACAAATGTGTTTATCGATTTGTATAAAGATAATTTTTTTGACATTTGTGTTTGATTTTAATAATGACAGAATAACAGCAAACAAAAAGCTTTTTATATTATTCTATTACTATTAAATTACTTTAGTTTTTTTATGTTCATAAAATTATAGTTATATTATCTTATCGTTGAAGAGTCTAAATTAAATTATTTTTTTTACAGATGAGAATAGTCTAATATAAAAAAATTAGTAACTAGATATCATCTTGTCTACTAAATCTCAAAATGAAACATTTACGTTCCTGAGAGATTGTGGTCACTCAAAAGACTACAAAAATAATAACCGAAAAATAAAAATATTTTAAATTCCATTATGAAAGCATTCGAAAATCATCAGCAGGATTTACAAAATGATTGAAATTCCTACAAACAGCCTTCAAATTTTATCTGTATACTGCACCTGTCAAATGCCCATTCCAGTCTAGTAGTCCATTGTTTTCTGAAAAATGCTTTCCGATATATACTACATAGTTGCAATATGGAGAACTTAGGAGCTTATTATTGAAACAATCAAGAAATTACAATATTTTATCAAGGTCAATGCTATCCAAAGCACTGTTTCAAACCTTCAGTGCAAAGCGCTGATAAGTACAGTCTACAGCAGTGCCTGTTTGAGTTTGACTTTCTTTACCGTTTGAACTGCTCCCCCAATATCATTTTTTCTGGCTATCAAGATCGCTGTTGATCATATTACTTATTTTTGCCCACAGGAGTATACAGGAAGACTTGTACTGATGCTATCCTACATGATCTGCACAGCATTTTACTTATGTAAATATTCAGTTTTTAATAAACGTGTTAATAAATAATACACTAGGATTTTGTACTTTTCTCTCTCTTACTGTTACTTCAGTGCACCAATAAGATTGAAACCTTCCGTGAAAGCTTAAATTTGATTGGGGATACAAAAAATAGAGAGAGAGAGAAAGAAAGACATAGAAAGAAACAGGTAGTTTATGAGTACATGCAGTAAAAGTCACAATCCCAGTAAATGCTTTAAGATCTATCATTACATTTTTTTTACACTGCTCTGTCCCTCATAGGACAAAATGCATGTAGCACTAGTGTAGTACTTCTTAGGTGTATTTATAAAGTTCAGCCAGTGCACATCCCTCCGCTCCCCATCTAGCAGATAGAAAGGAGACAGATCAATCCTAACTGCAGCTAAAATTTTGGTGAGGATCTTAAGGTCAAGGGAGATGGGCCTGTAATTGGTGCATACGGAGGGGATTTTCATACTTTTGGGTATCAGGAGTCTCTGGTAAATGTAAGCCTTGGGCAGATGCATTGAGAGCTTTGATTAAATGTGGGAGGGGATGTGGGAGCAGTGCTTTGTAATAATGGTCTGACAGGCTGTCTGGGCATGGGGCCTTGCCTATGTGAGTAATGATTTGTTAGCAGAATGAATCTCATCTCAAAGGGATCTATGCATCCAGTTTAGGCATACTGGAGGATTCGATGTATTCTTCAAGGTTAGATAGCCGAGAGGAGGTCCAACCGGAGGCATCAGTGTGTTGAAGGTTGCCAATGTCTTTGGGGTGGCTGTGTTTAGAACTGTGGGAGTCCCTAATAAAAGGAATATATGAGAGCAGGTGCTGCTCCTTCAGGGCATGAGCCAGCAGTCAACCACACTTGTCACCCTCAGCATAAAAGAGTTTGCAGCACTGCGTAAGGGTCACTTTAACCTTAAAAGAGTATAAGACTTTAAGGTGGTTATGAAGCAAGATGAGTTCTGTTGTCAACAGGCTGTAATGTCCTGTCTTGGGTTGAACTTCCAAGTAGCAGATATCATCTACGAGTCTGCAAATGTCAGCTTCCCTTGCTTGCTTCAGGCTGAACCATGTTTAATAATAATGCCCCTAATATAGGGGTTATGGGCTCCTAAAACAAGAAGATGATTGGAGTAGTGTTTACCTCAAAAGAGAGGGTCAATTCTTTGACCAGGTCGACCAGTGTGGTAGCGGTCTTGTAGGAGGCTCTCATTAAGGCACCAGTGCCAATCCCTGGAGGTCTTATCTGAAGAAAGGGACCAGGAAATTTAATCCAGAGTATGGTCATACCATATGCTATTATCGATCGATGTGTGTTTGACAAGAGGGATATGTTTGTGGTGTATCAAGAAGAAAACTATGTTCAAGTACAGTTTGCCTAAAGGGGAGAGAGTGTAGTCTCATGCATCAAGATGTTGGGTCCGTCATATGTCTATGACTCGGGCTGCGTGGAATAGTCTGGAAATACGTTTACGTTGTTAGTGAGCTAGAGAAGAGCTGGACAAAGTGTCTAGGACTGAGTCTGTTGGGAAGTTCTTGTCTCTGCCCAGGATCAGGAATCCTTTCATGAAAAAGTTCAGGGAGTTCAAAGTGTCTTTCAGGAAGCTGTTGTGGGCAGTGTTAGGGTCGTAGATGTTGGCAAAGGTGAATGGAGTGTTACCAACTAAGCCCTTCAAGAAGATGTATCTGCTGTTTTCATCTCGGGCATCCAATAGGGTCCACAGGACTGATTTAGAGGTAAGAATGGAGACCCCTTTAGATTTCACTATTGCATTGCAACAGTGGTAGACATTGGGAAAGTGGAGGTCACAAAGAGATGGACCCCTGTCCTTTCAAAAATGTGCCTCTTGGACAAAGGCAACATGTACCTTGGATCTTTTAGGGCCTGTGAGGAGTATCCTCCTTTTTCCAAGGATATTAAGGCCTTTGTCATTTATGGAGACAATACTGAGATCATCCATAGCCACCCTAGGAGAGAGAGAGAAAAGAAAAAAGGAGGGGGGATAGAGTGGAAAAGGGGAGGGCTAGCGGTTCTTAGGGCAGAGAGTGGGTGGAAGTTAGTGAGGTGGAGGTATAAGTTGGAAAGAGTAGTGGGAAGTGGGAGAGGAAAGGGGAGAACTAACCACTGATTGGCCCAATCGGCCAAAAGCATGGTACTCTTGTGTCCTAAACTAGTGGACACAGCAGAGACTCTGCCGCCTAGAGGGGGCAGAGGATGATAATGGGGATAATGGGATGCCCAGTGAATGTTGCAAAGATTAAATGTGGTGTTTCACAAAAGTTGAGAACCAGCCAACACAGAAAATAGCTTTATAACCTGGAATCAAAATACAAGCAAATGTCCTGCAAAACTACAGTAATGAGGACCGAGAGTATGGGTGCTCTAACGATGTCCTAATGGTGAACATCTAATTCCCAGTGGTGTTTGTGAGTCACATGAGGCACAGGAGTTAGGGGAGGTCCAGATATAGTAGGCCTCACCACCACCACTGCTTGAACTAGGGTGAGACTATCTGGGTGCATTGAAGGGAGACTGTGAAGGTCATCCAAGCCCAGGCGGTGACCACAGCAGGGATTCCGACACACACCACATCCAGTAGTAGTGGTGGGTTGAGTCACTCACAGAAAGTCTAGTGCATGATATCTAAACCTTAACAGAGATAGAGTGGGGTAGTGAGCGGCATCCAGAGGGGCCATAGTTTCTATTGTCTGGGGGTTCAGAGAGCCGCCCTCCTTCCACCAGATCCCAGGAGAAGGTGTAGCTCCTGAGATACATAGATTGATGACAGGTTACCTCCCAGAAAGCGCAGAGGGATAAAGAGGAGGACATTCCGAGCGTAGGTGCCAAGGTTCCAAATAAGTAGGGTGCTGGATTATGGCAAGGGGAAGTTGCTAGTGTGTCAGGTGGCAGAACTAGAGGTCAGCATAAATGCAGTGTTGTGCACCTACAAAGAGGGGGAAACACAGAGGGCCCAGCTAGACAGTTGGGAGAGGGAAAAACCAGGTGTGTGGAGCTGGGTGACCTCTCGGGTGTCTGTGGAAGCTAAATGTGTAAACCTCCAGATAAGTTGAGTAGGGGTATCTAAAATAGGAGCCATGTGCTATCTAATCAACCCAGAGGGTACATAATAGTGGTAGTAGTCTTGAAGGAGAGTAGAGAAGACCAATCCAGGCTAATGGGAGAATGTCCAAAAGCCAGGCATGGGATCATCATTTGGAGCCTGATCCTTTGCCTGTCGAGTTCCAGTGGCTTTATATGCTTTTAATCAACAAAACAAAAACTAAAGTAGATAATGCAGCTCATTCATTGATAAAACACAGCTTAAGTATAATTCCAGTTTTGTTAGGAAAAGAAAAACAATCTCCTCTGGGTGCTCTATATACATTGTAAGAATTTTCCCAAATATTGTTTCAGAGTCCTACCTTTTTCTGTTCTGAAGAAATTGCTGTTTGTTTCACCATGTCCTTTCCATACAGTTTTCATGAATGGGTGGTCTGTGTTCATTATGACCATCTGGTGCAGTCTCAGTGTTTCAGTGAGAAAAATGGCAGTGTCAGCATCCCTTTTTAAAATATTTATCCTTTAAGGAGTATGATACCAAAAACATGATATTGCACAGGATGCCTAAAATGTTACTTGTATCATTAGGCAGATATCTGAGAGAATCAGTGAGTCAATTACACAAGCAGGAAATTTCATTTCTGGGGATATACAGATTGCTTTCAGGTTGCCATAGTGTATTGAATTTGTTGAACATTTAAAAACATTACTGCAACTGCACCTTGAAATTTACTTTTTAAATTTTTAATAACATTAAATTTCCAAATGGCTTGTGTAACAATTTTAAATGATCTATTCATATTTTTAAATGTTTTTGATGAAAGTGGAGTTCTCCCTTAAAGGTTTAGGCTTCCTTTTACACCATTCACAGAGATGCAAGTATTTCTGCACCTGCCTCTGCAAGGGAACAAAGAAAACAATTGTTTTCTACAATTTTGCATGTATCCTGTTCATACCACAGTACTGGTATCCTGCCCATAATTTTTCTGCTCAGAAATTTGTATGCAGTTTTCTGCACATAAAAAAGTAATGTGACACCAATGTTGTGGTTTGCACAGACAGGGCATAGGGAAATAATTGTTTTCTTTGTGCCCTTGCATAGAACTGTGCAAAAAACAAACAATGGTTTGAACAGGGCACTTAGAAAACAATTGCTTGCTTTGTGTCCTTGTGGAGATCTACAATAGAAAAATGCACAACTCTGCTCATGGTGTGCACAAGCTCAAAATATTCTATGCAAGTCAAAACTGTGCCTTTTTGTCATCAGTTTTTTTTTTGCACAATATATGAACAAGGTCTTATAGTACACATAACCACACAGCAGCAAAGACAAGCAGCATTACAAGAAACTCCAGTCTAGCCTTTGACACCACAGGCTATGCCCAATACTCTTCATCCAACAAAGACATTGTAATGTCATGCATCATGCATAGCATACCATAAGCTCCAAAATAAAGTCCATAAACTGCAAAAGGCCAGGTATTCGTTTGTTAAGTACTGTGTATGTCATAGAAGGGCATGATTTTCCATTGCAGTCTTTAAAATATCCATAATTGTCCATAGTTTTAAAAACTTATGAACTGTACTATAAAGTAATTCATGCTCTGCACCATATTAACTATTTTAGATCATTTTTTTCTAAGAGCATTTAATGTTAGTATTTAATAAAGAACATTCAGCTTAACATGCATGAAAAACCTCAAAAAACATCTCAGTAGCAAAGTGTCAATGACCCATGTTAAGCACATGCTACTATGCCTCCATTCACAGACATAAAATTTATATACAATTGATAGTGTATAAATATTAAAAATTGAAAAAAAAATCCTGATAGACTCTGCCATCATGTAAAAAGTTTCATATAAATCAGATTAACTAATTTCATTATGTGTAGAATAACATAGACATTTCCTTATGGGTAGCTTAAAAACCCATAAAGCATGAAAAAATTAGTGTAGATAGTATCTCTGAATAAATAAACAGGTAATGGCTGAAAATACATTTTATTTAAATGTTGTCAAGCCATGCACAAATACATTAAATGATCAATGGTTTCAGCAATAAAATCATTAATAATTTTAGTTATACAGTCAAGGTAATACTCTTAACATCATTATTTACTACTATTGATGCTATATTTGTTTTTTAATTTTTACCTACATAACTTCAATTAATTTAAAATTAAATTAATTTAAACTGCAGTCTTGTTTTGTTTTTTTTTAGCTCGCTATGGCTATGTCCTAGCTTGCACTATACATTCTCTCATACTGACCATTGTTACCAGAACTGAAAGTGACAAAAAATCCAAAATATTGAGTTGTTTCTAGAACAATATCGAGGGGGGGGGGGTGAGTCTTTGGAGACCTTTGTTCCAGTGACAACTGTCTTGGAGGAGAATTTTTCTCCTGACTTGGAAATTATTTCCTTTCACTTTCTCTTGTGTCATAAAAACATGAAGTGAAGATAAACTCTTTTATGGGACAAAAAATAAAAACAAAAACCCTACATGTGTTTTTACCCTTCACTACTACACCCAAACAAAAAATTATTTGGCCTAAGATATACTTTAAAACTTTCAAAATGTTCAGAATGAATCAGAATAGCCACAATCCTTTAGACAGGGGAAGCTTCAAAGTGAGTGTTAGTTCTCTGTCATATGCAAGCCAATTGGCACGCAACCTTGGTGTTCCTTGACATGGATGCGTAAGTGATTTCACTGAAATTCTACTTTTTTTGTACAATAGCATACAGTTAGGGCGAGTGGAGGAATACACACATGGAAAAAAACCCCACAAAACTTCCAAACTGGAGGTTGCTGAATATCAATATTTTTAAAAACATGCTGGCCCCACCAAGAAACAGTCTGTTGAGTTGCACTACACTGGGAACTTAGTTCACGCCTCTAGAGCCTTCTGTTTCCCAGTTGGCTGTCTAACCTTTATTGAATGTGAAAGCTGAGATAGCTGGTTCTGGTAACACCTCTCACTGTACTTGTACCTACTATTTATTTTGCATATAGTTGGAAGGAATAGCAAACTGTGGCAATGTCCCAAACATATTAAAAACTGCAGCTACATATCCTTGGGAAACGCTGGATGGAGTATTATGGAACTGAAAGTTCTGTAGGCATGTTTGTTTCTCAAAGCAGAAACAATGCAATAGATTTTATTTTATTAATGAGCAAGGACACAGCAGCAGTTTTGACTTCTGGGGCACTTAGGAGGAGATGTGGTGCACAGACCCTGGTGGTCTGGCTTTAGTGATTCCTCTCTAACTTAACACAAAATAAATGAAACTGAATATTATATTTTTCCAACAATTCAACCTACATACAAAAGTGCTAATATAAAAATTAAGATTTCAAAAGTCCCCAATATTCTGAACCATATCCGTGAAACAATCTTTTACTTCTTTCAAAAATTGTTCCCAATTCCAGAAGTCTGTAGTGATCATATACCTCAAAAAAAACAAAAACTCACAATAGTGTCATATCCTTTATACAATAAAAAATACATACCCCACACTAGTGCAGCAAAAAAAAAAGAAAAAAAAAAAAAACGGGATATATAGAATTAACCGCTTGCCACCCTGCCACTGTGTATATACATGTGCAGGGCGGCAGTGGAGCGCAAAACCACGTTTTTAAAACGGGTTCCGCGCTCCCGACCACTTTCGCCGGCAGGGGGCGCACGCGCGCTCCCGCCGACCCACGGGTGACACGATTTGATCCAGGAGGGATCAATCATTAGATTTCAGTCAGTGATTTCTGGCTGAAATCACATGATCGGTCTCTGTCCTATCCTGTCCTGTGTTGACATATACACAGGGCAGGATATGGATGTCATTCTTCTCTGCCTGGACACATTCCGTTCCAGACAGAGAAGAAGACACAG
>CATNWA010003864.1:0-17100 GCA_951230385.1 Staurois parvus | reverse complement strand
AGTGGGGGGTATCTGATTGGTAGAGGTTGGTTAGTAGGTGGGGTTTGCTTGCACCTTAGGGTGGGGGGTTCTGTGAGGGGCGTCAGTTGAGCTGGACGCAGGAGTGTGAGCTTCCCTCCCGCCCTCCCTCTTTGGGTGAGTATTGGGTCCCTCCAGGAAGAGGGGGGGTTATGTTGGTTCATGGGTGGTTGTTGGTCTTTGGAGGCGGTTCTTATCTTGGAAGGTAAACAACAATGGTGTGGGACCCATCAGTGGTATGGGATGCCTGGGGACATTCCCAGTTAACCAAGGTTTAACTGGAAGGTGGTGGTGCTGCACTGCGGACGGTATGGGTGTCTCCGAGCTGGTTGGTTGCGGCTGGAGGCCTAGTGTGTATGGTTGTCCGCAGGTGCATTTCGGATTGTTTGGGGGTGCCTTCGAAGACCAACAACAATTCTTTGGGTTTTCTGTTATAAGGAATGGTTGGTGTATTTTAACTTGAGTTGTTGGCCATTTACTCCAAAATTGGTGTTATGTCTTTTGTAAGTATAATTGGTTAAGGGGAAGGGGATTGGAGCGGAACGGTAATGGTGGTAATGGGGAAGTGGACAAGCCTATCTCTGGTGCAATAGTCATGGCTCTCGAAGATCTTCTATGGAATCAGCACAAATGCGCCTATACCAGTAGTGTTCTGGTGAGTGCATATCCATAAGAGGTGGTGGATTCCCACATTACAGTATGAGCACCTTTTCAATATCTCACCTGGTATTGCTGAACCTTGTAGTACCACAGATTCCTTCACTGGATGATGAGCACTATTATATTTATCACATTGGTATTGCTGACACTTGTAGTACCATGGACATTTTATTTATTTTTTATTTTGTTTAATATTTGGTTACATGTGCAATACATTCAGATTTTGTCACATGGTCTAATAACATCAGGTGTTCACATTTTTCACCATAACACTTTATGACGGAATTTAATATTTAGCTCTGCACTTCCACTTCCACTAGTTCTTGTGGGATTTTTTTTACCTTTGTCCCATTTTGTGCTAGCAGCTCCTAATACTCAGCGCTTGCCAGATATCCTGCATTCCTTATATATAGATGACATTTATAGATATTCATATACAGTACATGGGAATCTGATCCTAATGCAAGTGATCAGAGCATCATACAAATATTTTTCTTCTGGCGTGGCCAACTGCTATTCAGTTCCGGAAGATCTCCCCATTACTGGACATTTGTTACCTAGCGCCATGACGTCCTATGAGTACAGAGCTCTGATCAGCAGAGATAAATAGAATATCAGATACAATCCTCCCGTCCAATCACTAGCAATGCTGATTCCGGCCTCACACTGTCTGCTGATCCCATTCATGCTCCATACACAAGGAGATGATAGCACAATACGAGTCATGTCAGTGGTATTCTGTGCTCATCCTGTGTATGGAGATATCACCGTCTCTACACATGGAGGACAATATTGGGGGGTCTACTCCATTATAACATTTGTCTTAGAAAATTCTATTTCCTGGAGATTTATAAAGTGATGGAATATAAATGATTCCAATAAAGAGAAATGAGTTCCATCCATGTAGAGAATAGTTCCATTCATTCCTGGGGGGGGGGGGGGATTAATTTCCTTCTGGTAACATTCTTCTCTTTTTCTACAGATTGTATGTTACTAACCTGACAGACAGTTCCTGCCCCCACCTGGCATCTGGAATAAGAAATAACCTGACACTGAGGACACTGGGCTGGGCTGTCTAAGAACAATCTGGAGGGTCCTAATTTCGGGGATCTGATGGCGGCTCTGACAACAAGCCGGATAGAGGAATTACAGTGAGTATAACAGGACTGACTGAGACAATCATATTCTGGGACAGATTAACATTCAATTGTCTAAATCTTCGGATCTTCTCTAACTCTGTTATCAGCAAAATTAAATTAGACTTTTTCTACATCTGGCCATAAGTGGATCAAATATGGACAGGTTTAGTAAGGACCAGCCGAGATCTGACCCATCTATGGGCAGGCTGGTTGTACTGAAGATGATCCGTCAATCACATTCAGTACAACCGTCCTCTGGGACTTTTTGCATTCGATCACTGCTGGAGGTCTATAGCAGCTAACAGTGATCAGTTTTCTGCTGGCAGGGAAGGCTTCCTGTTGGCAGAACACAGTTGTGTGGCAGGAGTGATTCCCCCATCCATTCTGACTGTGTTGATGGGGGGATTGAGCAATTGTCTTTCTTTCCACCCGTAGTGGAAGGAAAGAATATTGTATAGTCTGTAGCTTACTTAAAGCTCCCCACACACAGTACAGTCTGATCTTACAATCTTCTTTACCTCCATTGCCTAATTGGATACAAACTGACTGGATACATTGGGTAGGTCCTCATATGATATAAAGTTGTACAAACAGCATAATATCAGATGGTAACATGGTGACCCTATAGACTATAAAATGTAAACATTAAAGTGTTACTAAACCCACAACAGTACAATCAGTCTGTAGATGCAGTAAAGCATGCTTGTGATACTCCCTGTGGACCTAAGGGGTTAATCCTCTGCACTGTGTAAAAAGGCAGATTGATCCTTTCTGCTCTATTCCTCCCCTTTTTTTCAAGTGACCACCTCTTACCTTTTGATAAGACAGACTGAACTGCAGGCATTTTGCACATACTCAGTTTAGTGTCTATTGCTAGAGGGGTTTTTTTTTTTCCTTGGGAAGGTGCATGTGATCAGCACAGGGCTTATCAGCGCTATCCAGACAGAAATCAGAGGTTCTGCATCCTCCTAGAGCAGAAAGATAACTCTTCCTACAAGCTATAAACCAGTGTTCTGCTGGACACTGATAGAAATCAAAAGACTGCTCTATACTGCTGATGAGAAAAGGTATTTATCAGTTTATATTTACTAAAATATTTGCATTTCCATGTTGTGTGTACTGTGGGAGACCAGATAAGGTGAATGCAGGGTCCGGCGAGAGCGGATATAGTGAATGCGAAGTCCGGGGAGAGCGGATATAGTGAATGCAGGGTCCGGGGAGAACGGATATGGTGAATGCGGGGTCCGGGGAGAGAGCGGATATTGTGAATGCAGGGTCTGGGAGACCAGATATGGTGAATGCGGGGTCCGGGGAGAGCGGATATAGTGAATGCAGGGTCCGGGGAGAGCAGATAAAGTGAATGCAGGGTCCGGGGAGAGCGGATATAGTGAATGGGGGGGTCCGAGGAGACCGGATATAGTGAATGCAGGTTCTGGGGAGACCGGATATAGTGAATGCAGGGTCCGGGAGAGCGGATATATAGTAAAATTAAGGTCCGGGGAATGTGGATATAGGGAATGCAGGGTCTGGGGAGACCGAATATAGTGAATGTGGGATCCTGGAAGAGCGGATATAGTGAATGAGGGGTTCGGGGAGAGCGGGAATAGTGAATGCATGGTCCAAGAAGAGTAGATATAGTGAATGCAGGATCCGTGGAGAGCGGATATAGTGAATGCAAGGTCTGGGGAGAGCGGATATAATGAATGCAGGGTCCGGGGAGAGCGGATATAGTGAATGCAGGGGCCAGGGTTTATATAGTGAATGCAGGGGCCCGGGTTTATATAGTGAATGCAGGGTCTGGGGAGAGCGGATATAATGAATGCAGGGTCCGGGGAGAGCGGCTATAGTGAATGCGGGGTCCGGGGAGGAGAGCGGATATGGTGAATGCGGGGTCCGGGGAGAGCGAATATAGTGAATGCCGGGTCTGGGGTAGACCGGATATAGTGAATGCGGGGTCCGGAGAGAGCGGATATAGTGAATGCAGGGTCCGGGGAGAGCGGATATAGTAAATGCAGGGTCCGGGGAGAGCGGATATAGTGAATGCAGGGTCTGGGGAGAGCGGATATAGTGAATGCAGGGTCCCGAGTTTAGTAACACTCTACATTTATTTTGGTATCTGTATAAATAGATGACATTAAAGATGCTCATACATGGGAGAATCTGATCTTAATGCAATGAGTGATCAGAGCATCAAACAAATTCTTTTCATCTGGCGTGCTATTCAGTTCCAGAAGATCTCCCCATTACTGAACATTTGTTACCTAGCGCCATGACGTCCTATGAGTACAGAGCTCTGATCAGCAGAGATAAATAGAATATCAGATACAATCCTCCCGTCCAATCACTAGCAATGCTGATTCCGGCCTCACACTGTCTGCTGATCCCATTCATGCTCCATACACAAGGAGATGATAGCACAATACGAGTCATGTCAGTGGTATTCTGTGCTCATCCTGTGTATGGAGATATCACCGTCTCTACACATGGAGGACAATATTGGGGGGTCTACTCCATTATAACATTTGTCTTATAAAATTCTATTTCCTGGAGATTTATAAAGTGATGGAATATAAATGATTCCAATAAAGAGAATTGAGTTCCATCCATGTAGAGAATAGTTCCATTCATTCCTGGGGGGGGGGAATTCATTTCCTTCTGCTAACATTCTTCTCTTCTACAGATTGGATGGTAATCACCTGACAGACAGTTCCTGCCCCCACCTGGCATCTGGAATAAGAAATCACCCGACACTGAGGACACTGGACCTGTCTGGGAGCAATCTGGAGGGTCCTCATTTCAGGGATCTGATGGCGGCTCTGACAACAAGCCGGATAGAGGAATTACGGTGAGTATAACAGGACTGACTGAGACAATCATATTCTGGGACAGATTAACATTCAATTGTCTAAATCTTCGGATCTTCTCTAACTCTGTTATCAGCAATAAATTAGACTTTTTCTACATCTGGCCATAAGTGGATCAAATATGGACAGGTTTAGTAAGGACCAGCCAAGATCTGACCCATCTATGGGCAGGCTGGTTGTATTGAAGTTGATCCGTCAATCACATTCAGTACAACCATCCTCTGGGACTTTTTGCATTCGATCACTGCTGGAGGTCTATAGCAGCTAACAGTGATCAGTGTTCTGCTGGCAGGGAAGGCTTCCTGTTGGCATTGGATACATTGGGTAGGTCCTCATATGATTTAAAGTTGTACAAACAGCATAATATCAGATGGTAACATGGTGACCCTATAGACTATAAAATGTAACCATTAAAGTGTTACTAAACCCACAACAGTACAATCAGTCTGTAGATGCAGTAAAGCATGCTTGTGATACTCACTGTGGAACCTAAGGGGTTAATCCTCTGCATTGTGCAAAAAGGCCGATTGATCCTTTCTGCTCTGTTCCTCCTATTTTTCAAGCAACCACCTCTTATCTTCTGATAAGACTGGCTAAACCGTAGGCATTTTGCACATGCTCAGTTTAGTGCGTATTGATAGAGGTTTTTTTTTTCTCTCCGTGGGAGGGTACATGTGATCAACACAGCACCAATCAGCGCTGTCTACACAGAGATCAGGGGTTCTGCATCCTCCTAGAACAGAAAACTCCTCCTATAAGCTTTAACCACTGCTCTGCTGGACACTGATAGAAGTCAAAAGATTTCTATATACTGCTGATGAGAAAAGGTATTTATAAGTTTATATTTACTAAAATAATTGCATTTCCATGTTATGTGTACTGTGGAAGACCAGATATAGTGAATGCAGGGTCCGTGGAGAGCGGATATAGTGAATGCGAGGTCCGGGAGAGCTGATATAGTGATTGCGGGGTCCGGGGAGACAAGATATAGTGAATGTAGGGTCTAGGGAGACCAGATATAGTTAATGCAGGGTGCGGGGAGAGAGGATATAGTGAAAGCAGTGTCCAAGGAGACCGGATATAGTGAATGCAAGGTCCAGGGAGAGCAGATATAGTGAATGCGGGGTCCGTGAAGACCAGATACAGTATGGTAAATGCAGGGTCCAGGGAGATCAGATATAGTGAATAGCAGGGTGCAGGGAGAGTGGATATAGTAAATGCTGGGTCCAGGGAGACCGGATATAGTGGAGGCAGGGTCCAGGGAGAGCGATGTAGGGTCCGGGGAGAGCGGATGTAGTGAATGCGGGGTCCGGGGAGATCAGATATAGTGAATGCAGGGTCTGGGGAGAGCGGAAATAGTGAATACGAGGTCCCGGGAGAACTGATATAGTGATTGCAGGGTCCGGGGAGACCAGATACAGTGAATGCAGGGTCCGAGGAGATCAGATATAGTGAATGCCGGGTCCAGGGAGAGCGGATATAGTGAATGCAGGGTCCAGGGAGAGCGGATATAGTGAATGCAGGGTCCAGGGAGAGCAGATACAGTGAATGCAGTGTCCGGGGAGATCAGATATAGTGAATGCAGGGTCCGGGGAGAGCAGATATAGTGAATACGAGGTCCCGGGGAGAACCGATATATTGATTGCAGGGTCTAGGAGATCAGATATAGTGACTGCAGGGACTGGGGAGACCAGATACAGTGAATGCAGGGTCCAGGGAGATCAGATATAGTGAATGCAGAGTCTGGGGAGAGCAGATATATAGTGAATTCAAGGTTCGAGAAAGCGTATGTAGTGAATGCAGGGTCTGGGAGAGCGGATATAATGAATGCAGGGTCCGGGGAGAGCGGATATAGTGAATGCAGGGTCTGGGGAGAGCGGATATAGTGAATGCAGGGTCCGGGGAGAGCTAATATAGTGAATGCGGTGTTCGGGGAGAGCGGATATAGTGAATGCGGGGTCCGGGGAGAGCTAATATAGTGAATGCGGTGTTCGGGGAGACCGGATATAGTGAATGCAGGTTCCTGGGAGAGCGGATATAGTGAATGCAGAGTCTGGGGAGAGCGGATATAGTGAATGCAGGGTCCGGGGAGAGCGGATATAGTGAATGCAGGGTCGGGGAGACAGGATATAGTGAATGCAGGGTCCGGGGAGAGCAGATATAGTGAATGCGGGGTCCGGGGAGAGCGGATACAGTGAATGCAGGGTCCGGGGAGAGCGGATATAGTGAATGCAGGGTCCGGGGAGAGCGGATATAGTGAATACGGGGTCCGGGGAGAGCTAATATAGTGAATGCGGTGTTCGGGGGAGACCGGATATAGTGAATGCAAGGTCCGTGGAGAGTGGATTTAGTGAATGCAGAGTCCGGGGAGAGTGGATATAATGAATGTGGTGTCTGGGGAGAGCGGATATAGTGAATGCAGGGGGCAGGGGAGAGCGGATATAGTGAATGCAGGATCCGGGTTTAGTAACACTCTACATTTATTTTGGTATCTGTATAAATAGATGACATTAACCACTTGCCCTCCTGAGGATTTACCCCCCTTCCTGACCAGGCCTTTTTTTTGCTGTTTGGCGCTTTACTATTTCAACTGATAACTGCGCGGGTCATGCAAATGCTGCACCCAAACGAAATTTTGAAAATAAACAATATTTTCTACTTTCGGCTATAAAAAATATATCATAAACTCAAAGTTAGTCATAAATTTAGGCCAAAATGTATTCTGCTCCATGTTTTTTGGGCAAATAAAATCCCAATAAGTGTATATTGATTGCTTTGTGTGAAGTTATAGCGTCTACAAACTATGGGATAGATATTGTAATTTTATGCCATTTTTTTGCTAAACAGCACTGCACTAGTTTAACTGACAATTGTGCGGTCATGCAATGCTGTACATAAATGAAATTTTATGTCCTTTTCTTCACACAAATAAAGCTTTCTTTTGGTGGTATTTGATCACCTGTGCGCTTTTTATTTTTTTGCACTATAAACAAAAAAAACCCCAAAATTTAGAAGAAAAAAAAACAATTATTTCTCATTTCTGTCATACAAAATATCCAAATAACTCAAATTTTGTCATAAATTTCGGCCAAAATTTTATTCTGCTACATGTTTTTGGTAAAAAAAAATCCCAGTAAGTGTATATTGATTGCTTTGTGTGAAAGTTATAGCGTCTACAAACTATGGTATAGATAATTTGAAATTTACACAGCTTTTACTTTCTGACTGCCCATCACATTTCTTGAGGTGCTAAAATTCCCGGATAGAACAAACACCCCCAAATGACCCCTTTTCGGAAAGTAGACACCCTAAGCTATCTGCTGAGAGGCATATTGTGTCCATGGAAGATTTATTTTTTTTCCACAAGTTTCTGGAAAATGATAAAAACATTTTTTTTTTTTTACACAAAGTTGTCATTTAAATTATTTATTTCTGGCACAAGCCATAGGTATATGTGGAATTACACCCCAAAATATATTCTGCTAATTCTCCCAAGTATGGGGATACCACATGTGTGAGACTTTTTGGAAGCCTAGCCACATACAGGAGCCTGAAATCCAATGACCACTTTGAAAGCCTGAAGGTGCGTAACTTCCTCATTTCACTTCCTCACTACCTATCACAGTTTCGAAGGCCCTGACATGCCAGGAAAGCACCATACCCCCCCAAATGACCCCTTTTTGGAAAGTAGACACTCCAAGGAATTTAACAAGAGGCATGGTAAGTATTTTTGCAGATCTCATTTTTTTCTCACAAGGTTTTGAAATCTAAAAAAAGAAAAGAAAAAATATGTTTTTTGTTTTCTTTCTTCATTTTCCAAAAACTTGTGGCAACAAATGAGATCTGAAAAATACTCATCATGCTTCTTATCAATATCCTTGGTGTGTCTACTTTCCAAAAACTGGTCATTTGGGGGGTTTGGTGCTATTCTGGCATTCCAGGGCCTCTGAAACTGTGATAGGTAGTCAGGAAGTGAAATGAGGAAATAAAGCCCTTTAAAAGCCTGAAGGTGCTTATTGGATTTTGGGGTCCTGTACTTGGTAGACTGCCAAAATGTCTCTTACATGTGGTACCCCCATACTTGGGAGAAGTAGCAGTATGTATTTTGGGGAGTAATTCCACATATACATATGGCATGTGTGAGCAATAAATTATTTGTAATTTTTTTTTTTTCTTTGTCATTTTCCAAAAACGTGTGGTAAAAAAATAAATTCTTCTATTGATTCAACATGCCTCTCAGCAAATAGTGTGGGGTGTCTACTTTCCAAAAAGGGGTCATTTTGGGGGGTGGGGGCATTTTATGCCCAGCATTAGAAGTTTAAGCCACACATCACGCACTCGTCTAACCACCTGAAGACCAAGCCTTTTCTGACATTTTTTGTTCACATTAAAAAATCTGTATTTTTGCTAGGAAATTAAAAGTGAACCCCCAGACATTATATATTTTTTAGAGCAGACACCCTAGTAAATAAAATGGTGGGTGCTGCAATTTTATATCTCACATAGTACTTACACACAGCGATTTTTCAAACGCAATTTTTTTTTGAAAAATATACACGTTTTTTCATTTTATGCACAAAAACACATATATTGGCCAATTATTTGGTATGATATAAAAGATGATGCTATGCTGAGTAAATAGATACAAACATGACATGCTTTAAAATTGCGCATGCCCTGTGCAATGGCGACAAACTGCATACATTTTTAATATCTATAGGCAACGCTTTAAAAGCTACCATTTTAGATTTACAGAGGAGGTCTAGAGCTATAATTACTGCCCTTGACCTGACGTTTGTGGCGATACCTCACATGCATGGTGCAATCGCTGTTTCCATACTGGCACAGGGTCAACGCTCACGACCACAGGTGCGTGCAGGTGGGTGAGGGTACTTTTTTTCTGATTTATTTAATTATTTTTTACACTGTCCATTTTAATTTTTTTTTTTTATCACTTTTAATGCTATCTCAGGGAATTCAAATATCCCCTATAACTTCAATGGGCATTGTTATATATTCTTTTTTGAGAAATCTGGGGGTCTATCATACTCTGGATATCTCTTCTGCCCTTACATTATCTAATCAAAACAAGATCGGTGTGATCAGATGCGTTCCCAATTTACAAATGGCGCTGTTTATATCCTGCGCAACTGAAGTGATGAAATGCTCATAGCTTCTGATTTCTTAGAGATGATTGGCACCATTCTGGTCTCCAATCAGCTCTATGGTCAGCTGGCAGAAACACCGGCTGCATTCTCAGGTTTCCCCGATGGCACGGGACTGCCCTAGAAGGCCGTGGAAGGCAGCAGGGGAGGGGGGGGCATTTTCTCCTGTTGCTTGTAAAAGCAATCCTGCAGCTAATTAGCCACTAGGAATGCTTTTACATGAAAGCCGATCGCCGGTTGAAAAAAACTATACCTGCAGCTGCAGGCATCACCCTGGTATAACCATTCAAAGTCCAGTGATGTACCAGTACGTCTTCTGTCCTTTGTTGGGTGTATATGCTATGTTCTTTTTTTTCTTTATACAGCCTGTGGACTGAATAAAAAAAAAAGAGAAGAAATCTCTGCCAGAAAAAAAAAAAAAGTGTGTGCTATGCCCACATTAGAATACCTCCCTGCATCCACCCACTTCTAATGGTTGGGCACCACACGAAATGTGAAAACAAATATAAAATATATATGCCGAAGCATAGGGGCCATCCACCCACTGGCCACCCAGGCCCCCCATGCTTCGTCATATATGCTCTTTTTTATTAAACTGCGGATGAAAAATCTCATCCGACAGAGCTGCCCACACTGATTTATGTATATTCTGAGAGCAAGTTCCTGTTGCTGTCAGAAATAAACAGGTCAGTGCTGCAGCTGAAAGCATTCCTGAAAACAGAAATGGTTAACAATAAAACAGTAACAATAAAACAGTAAAAGTAGAACAATTACAAAAATGACAACAACAAAAAAACCTATAACTATTTTTGGTTTTTAAAATTTTTAACTTATTTTGGGATTTGTACTTTTAATTTTTTTTTTTTTTTTAACTTCCTTTTTTTTCAAATTTTAAACATTTTAAAAACAGATGGTAGGATCTCTCCAAATGCGATAGCCAATTTCCTGACTACCTACCATCTTTCGAGACCCTGTGTAAATGTGCCCTGAACTGTGCCGTGCTGTACCCTATACTAATAATCCACTAGTGTATGGTAGAGGCGGAAGCAGCCCTTGACGCAGAGGCCAGGTTGGTCAGGACAGGAGGGACAACAAAAGCGAGTGTCACGCCTAAATTCCACGTTTGCTACAGACACATCTTTTTTGGGGGTTCCTTTGGGTTGGGGTACTAAGAATGGCATCGAGAAAATGCCTCTCATGCAGCTGGCTAACTGCATCTGGGTTGGGAGTTTGGGGCATAGCACCTCTTGGATACAAAAGGGCCTTGATGATATTTCCTGGAATTTTTGTCCAGTTGCTTTGTAATGAACAAAAGCATTGTATATAGCCAACTGGAATAAATAAACAGACACTTTTTTGTACCAGCGTCTGGATTTTCGGGAAACTAAGTACGGCTTCATCATCTGGTCGTTGTAGTCCACCCCTTCCCCATGTTAAGGTTATAATCATGGACACAGAGGGGCTTCTCAACAACACCAGCTGCCGTGGAAATTTGGATGGTTGTATCTACGTGAATGGAAGACAGAAGGTAAACATCAGTTTTGTCCTTCCACTTCACTGCGAGCAATTCTTCGTTTCTCAAGCAGGCTTTTTCCCCCCTTTCTAAAGACGGAGTATTTACAAGCCGTTGGGGGAAGCCCCGGCGATTAGTTCGCACAGTGCCACATGTGCAAATTCCAAGATTGTACAAATGTTTAAACAGTGGCACGCTTGAATAAAAATTGTCCACGTATAAGTGGTACCCCCCCCCCCTATGGAAAAAGGATGACACCAAGTCCCAAAGGGGGGGGGGACTATCTTGCCACTGCTCCCCTATGTAGTCTGGGGCGTTCCAGGGGGGCTCCATGTGACTATCTTTTCCCTCATAAATCCAAAACTTACATGTATATCCTGTTGCCCTCTCACAGGTCTTATACATCTTTGGCCCCATTCTGGCACGCTTGCTGGGTATATACTGTTTTGAATACAAGGCGGACAGCAAATTGAATGAGGGACTCATCATTGCAGATGCTTTTCTGGGGAGTATAGATATCTGCAAATTTTTGGTTATTAAGTGATTTACGAGGGGCCGCATTTTGTGGAGCTGGTCAAATTCAGGGTCATCCCGAGGACGACTGAGTGTGTGTCGTTGAAGTGCATAAAACGCAATATCATCTCATATCTTTTCCTGGCTACGGCAGCAGAGAACACGGACATATGATAAATTGGGTCTTTGGACCAATACAACCGCAATTCATTTTTTTTATTAATGCCCATTGTTGAGGGTTTAGGCCCAAAAAAAAACTTTAAATTCGGAAACCATAATGGGTTTCCATGCGAATGGTCTGGCAAGGTTTGAACTTGGCGGGTTGGCGGTGATAAACTGTTGTGCATATAAATTGCTTTGATCCACAATCAATGCATAAAGATCATCTGTCAAAAACAGCTCGAAAAAATCAAGGGGCCCGCCTCATATAAATTTGCTGTTTCCCACCTTAATTCCGGGTTGGGACCAGTGAATGGGGGAAGTAAGTGTGCTTCAGAATTTGTGGGCTGCCAATCAGGATTTGCAAGCATATCCGGTAAGGATACTAGGGGCTCTACGGGCCTGTGTGTGAATTCTTGGTGGCCGCGGGACACTACTTGTGCTCGCCACGCACTAGCTTGTACTGCACTTGTGGGACTCGCCATGTCACCAAGTGATACTGCAGTGCTGGTATGTTATAAGACCAGGATGGACTAGGCTGCTGTGGTGCTCGCCAGTTCACCAAAAGGTTTGTGTGGCACTAGTACTGGCAGTCTGCTGCATATGAGAGTCATCATGCGTTTGTACCACCTCAGCAACCTGAAAATTGGGGTCGGGTATGCCTGATCTTAGCAGGGACCTCTTCTCTGTCGTCTGAGCTAACCTGTCAGGGTGCCTCTGCTGTCTACAGGTTCGCATTCTGAGCTGGATTCTGTCAGTGAGTCTTCCCCTTCGCTCTCACCTGACATGCTCAGAATCCTGTAGGCCTCTTCAACTAGTGTACCTTTGCTTGGACATTTTGGCCACTAGCTTTACAGGTACCTAGTGCAACTCACGGGTAAAAAGAGCGCCTGGCTGTCAGGGACTGCTTGAGCCGCTACAAAAAATTTACCGACAAGTGCTAACAGATCAGGCCTGATTCTGTGAACACTGCGGTTTTGCGTATAATGTATCAAGTGACAGTTATCTACTGACACTGCACTTGCTGGGGGAGAAGGGGGGGTAAGCGTAGGGGCTAAACGCAGGTGTTGGCAGGTTGTCGGAGCTGATCCCGCTAACGCTGCGTTTTTTTGGGACACTATACTAATGTGAACGCTGGTATAGCGCTGATCTGATCAAAGATATTTATCCAATCAGACACTATACTAGCAATGGAGGTTTAGTGTACAAGTGAGCGTGTTCCTGGCAATCAAGGGGTTAAATGTGATTACTCTTGTACTAGTGGGCAATCTGACGCTATTCTGGGAGGAGGAGCGCTAACTGATGCTAACACTATTGGAAGTCGCCAGCAACACTAATACAGTGATGAGTAAAAATTCTGTTCACTGTAATCAATGACACTGGTGACAGGGCAGAAGGGGTTAACAGGGGGCACGATCAAGGGTTAAATGGGATTAACTGGTGTACTAGTGGGGTAAACTGGCTCTATCTGGGAGGGGCACTAACACTATCGGAAGTCGCCAGTGACACTAATACAGTGATGAGTAAAAATCTGTTCACTGTAATCAATGACACGGTGACAGGGCAGTGAAGGGGATTAAACTGGGGGGTGATCTAGGGGTTAAATGTGACCTAGGTGTGTTCTAACTGTGGGTATGTGCTGTTTTACTCACGATTTGTATGTTCTTCTTCTCTCTCTGGGACAGAATGTGCCCAGGCAGAAAAGAATGACATCATATTCCTGTCCTGTATAACTGTCAACAAAGGATAGGACTGGGACTGATCATCCGATTTCAGCCGGACATCATGGCTGAAAACCGAATGATTGATCCCTCGGGGATCAAAATGGTGACACCAGCGGGTCGGCAGGGGCACGCATGCGCCTCCCCCCCCCCCCACCGCGAAAACACAGGGAGCGCGAGTGACGTTAAAAGACGGTGCTGTGCCCACAGGTGCCGCCCTGCTGCAGTAAAAACACTGCGGCGGGTCAGCAAGCGGTTAGAGATGCTCATTACATGGGAGAATCTGATCTTAATGCAATGAGTGATCAGAGCATCAAACAAATTCTTTTCATCTGGCGTGCTATTCAGTTCCGGAAGATCTCCCATTACTGAACATTTGTTACCTAGCGCCATGACTTCCTATGAGTACAGAGCTCTGATCAGCAGAGATAAATAGAATATCAGATACAATCCTCCCGTCCAATCACTAGCAATGCTGATTCTGGCCTCACACTGTCTGCTGATCCCATTCATGCTCCATACACAAGGAGAATGATAGCACAATACGAGTCATGTCAGTGGTATTCTGTGCTCATCCTGTGAATGGAGATATCACCGTCTCTACACATGGAGGACAATATTGGGGGGTATCTTACTCCATTATAACATTTGTCTTATAAAATTCTATTTCCTGGAGATTTATAAAGTTATCGAATATAAATGATTCAATAAAGAGAAATGAGTTCCATCCATGTAGAGAATAGTTCCATTCATTCCTGGAGGGGGGGGGATTCATTTCCTTCTGGTAACATTCTTCTCTTCTTCTACAGATTGGATGGTAATCACCTGACAGACATTTCCTGCCCCCACCTGGCAATTGGAATAAGAAATAACCGGACACTGAGGGCACTGGGCCTGTCTAGGAACAATCTGGAGGGTCCCTCATTTCAGGGATCTGATGGCGGCTCTGACAACAAGCCGGATAGAGGAATTACGGTGAGTATAACAGGACTGACTGAGACAATCATATTCTGGGACAGATTAACATTCAGTTGTCTAAATCTACGGATCTTCTCTAACTCTGTTATCAGCAATAAAATTAGACTTTTTCTACATCTGGCCATAAGTGGATCAAATATGGACAGGTTTAGTAAGGACCAGCCGAGATCTGACCCATCTATGGGCAGGCTGGTTGTATTGAAAGTTGATCGTCAATCACATTCAGTACAACCGTCCTCTGGGACTTTTTTGCATTCGATCACTGCTGGAGGTCTATATCAGCTAACAGTGATCAGTGGTTCTGCTGGCAGGGAAGGCTTCCTGTTGGCAGAACACAGTTGTGTGGCAGGAGTGATTCCCCCATCCATTCTGACTGTGTTGATGGGGGGGATTGAGCAATTGTCTTTCTTTCCACCCGTAGTGGAAGGAAAGAATTTATGTAATAGTCTGTAGCTTACTTAAAGCTCCCCACACACAGTACAGTCTGATCTTACAATCTTCTTTACCTCCATTGCCTAATTGGATACAAACTGACTGGATACATTGGGTAGGTCCTCATATGATTTAAAGTTGTACAAACAGCATAATATCAGATGGTAACATGGTGCACCTATCAGACTATAAAATGTAAACATTAAAGTGTTACTAAACCCGCACAACAGTAACAATCAGTCTGTAGATGCAGTAAAGCATGCTTGTGATACTCGCTGTGGGGCCTAAGGGGTTAAGCCTCTGCATTGTGCAAAGAGGCAGATTGATCCTTTCTGCTCTGTTCCGCCTTTTTTTTTCAAGTGGCCACCTCTTATCTGATAAAGACAGGACCTGAACCGTAGGAATTTTGCACATGCTCAGTTTAGTGTGTCTTGCTAGAGAGGTTTTTTTTCTTTTTTCCTTGGGAGGGTGCATGTGATCAGCACATGGCCAATAAGCGCTGTCCACACAGAGATCAAGGGGGGGTTCTGCATCCACCTAGGAGCAGAAAGAAAACTTCTCCTACAAGCTTTAACCAGTGATCTGCTGGATACTGATAAAAAAGACTGCTCTATACTACTGATGAGAAAAGGTATTTAGCAGTTTATATTTACTAAAATATTTGCATTTCCATGTTTTGTGGTATACTGTGGGAGACCAGATATAGTGAATGCAGGGTCCAGGGAGAGCGGATATAGAGAAAGCAGGGTCCAGGGAGACCAGAAATAGTGAATGCCGGGTCTGGGGAGAGAGCAGATATAGTGAATGCGAAGTCCGTGGAGAGCGGATATAGGGAATGCGGTTTCCGTAGAGAGCGAAAATATAGTGAATGTGGAGTCCAAGGAGAGCGCATATACTGAATGCCAGTTCTGGGAAGAGCGCATATCAGTGAATGCCAGTTCTGGGGAGAGCGCATATAGTGAATGCGGGGTCCAGGGAAGCGGATATAGTGAATGCGGGTGTCCAGGGAGAGCGGATATAGTGAATGCGCGGGTCCAGGGAGAGCGGATTATATTGAACAGCTGGGTCTGGGGAGAAGCGGATCATAGTGACTGAAGGATCCGTGCGTGTGGTGGTTTATGTAATATTTTATTTATGCGCGGGGTTTGTGGAGAGCGTATAATAGTGAATGCCGGGTATTCAGATATATTGATATGCAAGTGGTTCTGGTAGAGGCAGATATAGTGTATGCGGGTGTCCGGGGGAGAGCGGATATTGTAAATGCCGGTGGTCCGGGGAGAGCGGATTTTATAGTGAATGCAGGGTTCCGGGTAGATAGGATATTATAGTGAATGCAGGGTCTGGGGTGGTGGTGGTTTATGCAATAATTTATTCTGGATACTTAGAGAGGGCGGTGTCCCTCTCCCTTAAACAAAATATTGCCAGTGCTCCAGACTGTTAAAATACGGCAAAAATTTAAGAAAACCCTAAATTTTTCACACCTTAATAATTTTGATCACCACTTTAATAATTACCTTTAGTTCTTTTACCAATATGTTTTGTCCAAAACAAAAATTTGCCTTTTTGATAAAAAAATTTTTTTGTACAAATATTTATATATATTTTTTCAAAAAGGCAATTATGGTGATTAATATTATTTGTACCAAATCAAAGCTATAGTAAGCTAATATCTCAAAATCATACAAGATTTTATTATTAATAAGGGAAAAAAAATTTTGGGGGGGTTAGTTGCAACCCCATAGTGCTTCAATATTATTCTTAAGCAGATATTGTAAACTTGCGAGCCAATTTTTATCCCCCAAAATCAAAACCCCCAAGAAAAACCCAAAAAGGACACGGGCCCCGATTTCCCATTTGGGGTGGGGGGCATATTTTGGGTTAAGCCCCAAATTTTTATGGGCGTCCGTCCCTTTTTTTACCCTGAACCTAATTTTTTAC
>CATNWA010003863.1:0-15054 GCA_951230385.1 Staurois parvus | reverse complement strand
GGGGTGTCAGGGGTTTGGGGGGGATGGTTCAGTTGGGTGTCAGGGGTTTTGGGGGTAGTATGTCAGGGGGGGTATGGTGGGGGGATGCGGGGAACAACACACAAACTGCCTTTTCTGAACATTGACCACGATTATTACGTGAGAGAAAAAAACCCCCCTTCGCCCTGGTTCCCCAAACCCTTCCCCTTCGTAAGAGGGTCACTTCCTCCCCTTCACACATTGTGCGCGCACAAAACCAGAACAGGGGGATTTACACTAAAAATTTTAAAAAAAAATATTGTATCATCACCTCTTTATAGCAACAGAGGCGCCCTCCCCACGCACAGTGGTTGGGGGTAGGTAGGTGTCAGTGGTTGGGGGTGAGGGTGTGTCAGTCAGTCTGGGGTATCAGTGGTTGGGGGTAGGGGTAGGTAGGTGTCAGTCTGGGGGGTAGGTAGGTGTCAGTGGTCGGGTATGGGTGAGAGGCGATGGCTGGAAACAACACACAATACTGCCTCTTTTCTGACACATTGACACACAGATTATGTCACGTGAGAGAAAAAAAAAAAGCCCTCTCTGCCCCTGGTTGCCCCAACTATCTGTCCTTCGTATCAGAGGGGACTTATCTTCCTCCCCTTCATCACAGTTGTGACTGCGCACACAGACCAGATAGCAGGGTGGGATTTACACTAGAATATTATAATAAAAAAAATCATCGTCATCATCACCGTTTTATATGCAATCAGAGGCGCCCTCCCATCGCACATAGAGGCATTGTGAAGAGTGTAAATCCCAGGCAGGAGGAGGAGAGCGCGAGCGAGCGACACAGTTACTTAGTGAACGCTCCTTTGTATAGTGTGTTTATTGCTCTTTGTCCTGGGGTGGGGGTGTAGGTTGGTGTCAGTGTCAGTTGGGGTATCAGTGGTGGGGGTAGGTGGGTGTCAGACGTTGGGGGTAGGTAGGTGGTCAGTGGTTGGGAGTATTTGGGTGTCAGGTGGGTCAGTGGGGGGTAGGTGGGTGTCAGTTTGGAGTGTCAGTGGTTGGGGTGTGTAGATGGGTGTCAGTCTGGGGTGTCAGTGGTTGGGGGTAGGTGGGTGTCAGTTGGGGGGGTAGGTGTCAGTGGTTGGGGGTAGTGGGTGTCAGTCTGGGGTGTCAGTGGTTGGGGGTGGGGTGTCAGTGGGTGTCAGTCTGGGGGGGTGGTCAGTGGTTGGGGGTAGGTAGTGGGTGTCAGTGGTTGGGGTATCAGTTGGTGGGGGGTGGGGTAGTCAGGGGTGTCAGTCTGGGGTCAGTGGTTGGGGTGATGGTGTCAGTCTGGGGGTGTCAGTGGGGTTGGGGGTGGGGTAGTCAGGGTCAGTCTGGGGTGTCAGTCAGTGGTTGGGGGTGTGGGTGTCAGTCTGGGGTGTCAGGGGTCAGTGGGGGTAGGTAGGTGTCAGTGGTCGGGTATAGGTGAGAGGGCGATGGCTGGAAACAACACACAATACTGCCTCTTTTCTGACACATTGACACACAGATTATGTCACGTGAGAGAAAAAAAAAAAACAGCCCTCTCTGCCCCTGGTTGCCCCAACTATCTGTCCCTTCGTAATAGAGGGGTCTTATCTTCCTCCCCTTCATCACAGTTGTGACTGCGCACACAGACCAGATAGCAGGGTGGGATTTACACTAGAATATTAATAATAAAAAAAAATCATCGTCATCATCACCTGCGTTTATATGCAATCAGAGGCGCCCTCCCATCGCACATAGAGGCATTGTGAAGAGTGTAAAGGTAAATCCCAGGCAGGAGGAGGAGAGCGCGAGCGACACCAGTTACCTAGTGAACGCTCCTTTGTATAGTGTTTATTGCTCTTTGTCCTGGGGTGGTAGGTGTCTGGGGTGTCAGTTGGGTGGGGGGTGGGGTGTCAGTGGGGGTGTCAGTCTGGGGTATCAGTGGTGGGGGTAGTGGTGGTGGGTGGTGGGTCAGTGTGGGGGGGTGTCAGGGGGGTTCAGTGGTTATTTGGGTGTTGGGGGGGTGTCAGTGGTTGGGGTAGTGGGTGTCAGTCTGGGTGTCAGGGTGGTTGGGTGTGGTGGTGGGTGTGGTGTCAGTCTGGGGTGTCAGTGGTTGGGGGTAGTGGGTGTCAGGTTCATGTGGGGGTAGTGTCAGTGGTTGGGGTGTAGTGTGGGTGTCAGTCTGGGGTGTCAGGGTTGGGGGTAGGTGGGTGTGTGGGGGTCAGTGGTTGGGGGTATGTGGGTGTCAGTCTGGGGTGTCAGTGGTTGGGGGTGGGTGGGGGTGTCAGTGGTGGGTGTGTCAGTGGTTGGGGGTGGTGGGTCAGTGGGGTGTCAGTGGTTGGGGTAGGTAGGGTGTCAGTGGTGGGGGTAGGTTGGGGGTGGGGGGTGTCAGTGGGGTTTTCTGGGGGTGTCAGTGGTTGGGGGGTGTGGGTGGGGGGGGTGTGTTGGGGTGGGGTGTCAGGGTGGGGGTCAGTTGGGGTGTGTGGGTGTGGTGTGGGTGTCAGTGGGGGGGGGTGTGGTTGGGTGGGGGTGTCAGTCTGGGTTCAGTGTCAGTGGTTGGGGGTAGGTGATGGTGGTGTCAGTCTGGGGGGGTGTGTGTCTCAGTGGTTGGGTCAGGGGTGGTGGGGGTGTCAGTGGTTGGGGTGGGTGGGTGTCAGTCTGGGGTAATCAGTGGTTGGGGTGTGGGGTGTCTGGGGGGGGTGTGTGGGTGGGGGTGTGGTTGTGGGTGTGGTCAGTCTGGGGTATCAGTGGTTGGGGGGTAGGTGGTGTCAGTCTGGGGTGTCAGTGGTTGGGGGTGGTGGTGGGTCAGTCTGGGGTATCAGGGTTGGGGGTAGGTAGGTGTGTCAGTGGTCGGGTATGGTCAGGTGGAGGCGAGGCTGGGAGGCAACACACAATACTGCCTCTTTTCTGACACATTGACACACAGATTATGTCACGTGAGAGAAAAAAAAAAAAAGCCCCCCTGCCCCTGGTTGCCCCAACTATCTGTCCTTCGTATCAGAGGGGGGGTCTTCTCTCTCCTTCATCACAGTTGTGACTGCGCACACAGACAGAGTAGGGGTGGGATTTACACTAGATATTAATAAAAAAAATCATCGTCATCATCATCATCACCTGCGTTTATATGCAATCAGAGGCGCCCTCCCATCGCACATAGAGGCATGTGAAGAGTGTAAATCCCAGGCAGGAGGAGGAGGAGCGCGGCGACACCAGTTACTTAGTGAACGCTGTCTTTGTATAGTGTTTATTGCTCTTTGTTTGGGGTGGTAGGTGTCAGTCTGGGGTGTGTCAGTGGTTGGGGTGTGGGTGTCAGTCAGTGGGGGTGTCAGTGGTTGGGGGTGGTAGGTGTCAGTGGGGGGGTGTGGTTGGGGTGGTTTGGGTGTCAGTCTGGGGTGTCAGTGGGGGGTGAGGGGGGGGTGTTGGGGTCAGTCAGGGGTAGGGGTCAGTGGTTGGGGGTGTGGGTGTCAGTCTGGGGTAGGTCAGTGGTTGGGGGTAGGTGTCAGTCTGGGTGTCAGTGGTTGGGGTGGGGGGGGTGTCAGTCTGGGGTCTCAGTGGTTGGGGGGGTGTAGGTGGGTGTCAGTGGTTGGGGTGGGGGTATGTGGTGTCAGTCTGGGGTCAGGTGGTTGGGGTGTGGGGGGGGTCAGGGGTGTCAGTCATCTGGGGTGTCAGTGGTTGGGGGGGTAGGTATCAGGGGTATCAGTGGTTGGGGTAGGTAGTGTCAGTGGGGGGGTCAGTGGTTGGGGGTAGGTGGGTGTCAGTCAGTCTGGGGTGTCAGTGGTTGGGGGGGTGTCAGTCAGTGTTGGGGGTGTCAGTGGGGTGTCTGGGGTGTCAGGTTGGGGGTGAGAGAAAAAAAAAACCAGCCCTCTCTGGGTGGGTATCTTCCTTCGTAATCAGGGGGTCTTATCTTCCTCCCCTTCATCACAGTTGTGACTGGCACACAGACCAGGTAGGGGTGGGATTTACACTAGAATATTAATAATAAAAAAAATGGTTGGGTGTTTATATGCAATCAGGGCGCCCTCCCAGTGGGGTTGTGGGAGTGGTAAATCCCAGGGTGGAGGGGAGAGTAGTCGAGTGGGGTTACTTAGTGTCAGTGGTTGGGGGTAGGTAGGGGGTGGTCAGTTGGGGTGTCAGTGGTTGGGGGTGGTGGGTGTCAGTCTGGGGGTATCAGTGGTTGGGGGTGGTTGGGGTGGGGTCAGGTCAGGGGTAGTCAGGGGTCAGTGGGGGTAGGTGGGTCAGTGGTTGGGGTAGTATGTCAGTGGTTGGGGTGTGGGTGTCAGTCTGGGGTGTCAGTGGTTGGGGGGTAGGTGGGTGTCAGTGTGGGGGTGGGTGTCAGTGGTGGTGTCAGGTGGTGATGGGTGTGTCAGTCTGGGGTGGTCAGTGGTTGGGGGTAGGTGGGTGTCAGTGGGTGTCAGTGGGTGGGGTGGGTGTCAGGGGTAGTCAGGGGTGGGGGTGGGGTGTCAGTCTGGGGTGTCAGTGGTTGGGGGTGGTCAGGGGTGTCAGTCTGGGGTCAGTGGTTGGGGGTAGGTGGTGTCAGTCTGGGGTGTCAGTGGTTGGGGGTGTGGGTGTCAGGGGTCTGGGGGGTGTCAGTGGTTGGGGTGTAGGTAGGTGGTGGTGGTCGGGTATAGGTGAGAGGGCGATGGCTGGAAACAACACACAATACTGCCTCTTTTCTGACACATTGACACACAGATTATGTCACGTGAGAGAAAAAAAAAAACCAGCCCCTCTGCCCCTGGTTGCCCCAACTATCTGTCCTTCGTATCAGAGGGGGGTTATCTTCCTCCCCTTCATCACAGTTGTGACTGCGCACACAGACCAGATAGCAGGGTGGGATTTACACTAGAATATTAATAATAAAAAAATCATCGTCATCATCACCTGCGTTTATATGCAATCAGAGGCGCCCTCCCATCCCATCGCACATAGAGGCATTGTGAAGAGTGTAAATCCCAGGCAGGAGGAGGAGAGCGCGCGAGCGACACCAGTTACTTAGTGAACGCTCCTTTGTATAGTGTTTATTGCTCTTTGTCCTGGGGTGGTAGGTGTGGGGTCAGGTGGGGGTGGTGTCAGTGGGGTGGTGGTGGGTGGGGTGTCAGTCTGGGGTGTCAGTGGTTGGGGGTGGTGTCAGTCTGGGGTGTCAGTGGTTGGGGGTAGGTGGGTGTCAGTCTGGGGTGTCAGTGGTTGGGTGTCTGGGTGTCAGTGGTGGGGTGTCAGTGGTGGTGGGGGGTGTCAGTGGTTGGGGTAGGGTGTCAGTCTGGGGTCAGTGGTTGGGGGTAGGGTGTCAGTGGTCAGTGGTTGGGGGGGTGTCAGTCTGGGGTATCAGGGGTGGGGGTGAGGGTGTCAGGGGTCAGTGGTTGGGGTATGTCAGGTGGGTGGGGTGTCAGGTGGTGTTTGGGGTAGGTGAGGTGTCAGTCTGGGGTGTCAGTGGTTGGGGGTGGTGGTGTCAGTGGGGGTGTCAGTGGTTGGGGGTGATGGGGTCAGTGGTTTCTGGTATGGGGATGGGGGTAGGTGTGGTGGGTGTGGTGAGGTGTCAGGGTCGGGGTGGTGAGAGGCGATGGCTGGAAACCACACACAATACTGCCTCTTTTCTGACACATTGACACAGATTATGTCACGTGAGAGAAAAAAAAACCAGCCCCCCTGCCCCTGGTTGCCCCAACTATCTGTCCTTCGTAACAGAGGGGGACTTATCTTCCTCCCCTTCATCACACAGTGTGACTGCGCACACACACCAGATAGCAGGGTGGGATTTACACTAGAATATTAATAATAAAAATCATCGTCATCATCACCTGCGTTTATATGCAATCAGAGGCGCCCTCCCATCGCACATAGAGGCATTGTGAAGAGTGTAAAATCCCAGGCAGGAGGAGGAGAGCGCGAGCGACACCAGTTACTTAGTGAACGCTGCTTTGCATTGTGTGCCTTTGCTCCAGGTCCTGCCTTCTTTTTATAGACCTGTGTGTGGGGTCCTCCTTCCACTTGTTTACTTCCAGACTTCCAGGCGTCCAGGGCACTGCCTGCTGGGATTCTTCTTTTAGGTGTCCATGGCACTGCCTGCATAACCAGGACAACCCCTTTTTTGGCTGCCCAGTGAAAGAGGACCAACATCAGTGAGGAAACTGGGTGGGGGGGACTCAGGTGAGAAGAATCTCCTTCGCCCAACCAGAACCAGCAAACACCTGGCAGGGGAGTTAGAGGGGGAGGGGGCGATAGAGCTATCAAGTGTATCTGAAACCAAAACCTTTGTGTTTCTCTAGGTAGTCCTCCTGTCAGCAGCTTCCTGTTGCTGTATATTGTGACCCTTCAGGGATTTATTTACTGACAGGTCCACTTTCTATCCTCTAAACCCTCTTCAGTCCAGTCCTGTCATTGTCACGGCTTTATCTGAACACACGGCCAGTATGAGCGGCTGACATCTGTCTTGTGATTGGTTGATTGTTTTTGTTTCAATAAAAAGGTTAGACATTGTCATATGACGGAGTAGAGCCTCATTTTTTTCCGTCCCACAAATATTCCTAGAAAAGGTCCATTGTATAATGCAGGGCTCTCCGATCCTTATCCCTTACACAAAGGGCCAGCTTTATGTCCTTCTGACTTTAGGGGTTCAAGAGGTGATCAGTGGGAGGAAACAATGCCCCATCCTTGGTGGCTGTGGGAGGAATATAGGGGGAGGATAAAGCCAAGTACAGGGCCGCATCTGGCCCCAGGGCCACAGTTTGGAGACCACTGTTCTAAACAAATGGAAGTGAGGGGGAAAAGCACGAGCACATTTTTCTGTTTGATTCCATATGATTTATGAAATTGTATTTATTGATCATTTTTCATATTGAGCTGTCCTATTTTTGGCTAGAAGGATATGGAATCATTTGATGGTAAAGGAGAGCTGCTCTGTTTTTTTTTCTCATTTTAAGTGCTGAACCAATTCAATAGCGTGCAATTTTACCCTTCCTGCCCAGGCCATTTTTCAGGTTTCAGCGCTCTCACACTTTGAATGACAATTGCGCAGTCATACAACATTGTACCCAAACTAAAATGTTATCATTTTCTTCACACAACTAGAGCTTTCTTTTGGTGGTATTTAATCACCGCCGGGGGGTTTTTTTTTTTTTTTGCTATATTAACAAAAAAAAAGACCGAAAAATTTGAAAAAAAAAACATGTTTTTTTTCTTTGTTTCTGTTATAAAAGTTTGCAAATAAATAATTTTTCTTCATAAATTCAAGCCAAGATGTATTCTACTACATGTCTTTTGGTGAAAATAACCCAAATTAGGATGTATTTTTTAGTTTGTAGGAAAGTTATAGAGTTCACAAACTATGGGATAGATCTGAATATTGATCAGTCCTGAAGTACTGACACCAATCTAATTTCTTGAGGTCCAAGAATGTCAGAACAGTACAGATATCCCCCAAATGACTCCTTTTTGCAAAGTAGACAGTCCGACGTACTTCATAAGAGGCATGGCGAGTTTTTTGTTGTATTTTTTTTTTTTGTCATAATTTTTCGGAAAAAAAAATGAAAAAATATTATTTTTTTCACTATTGTTTTTTTACATACTGTCACCAGTGCAGTACAGCGTCATCATATAACTGGCATGGCGGTGATCAGGGACACTGACTGGTGACAGTATGAAAAAAAAAAAAAATTTTTTTTTTTTTTTTTTTTATTATTTTTAATTTTTTATTACATTTTTTTTTTTTTTTTTAAAGATTTTTTTTTTTTTTCATATTTCACTATGTCCAAAGTAGTACAATGTTACCATAATAACATTGTACTACTTTGGAGAAGTGATCAGTATTTTTTATTTTTACACAATTTTCTTATACCAAAGAATTTACTTTGCTATAAGCAGGCATTTACGTGAATGACATCGATTCATTTAGGTTTTTTTTTTTTTTTTTGTGCTTAGCTGTGATTTGGCCACAGCTAATCACATGGCATGTGCATGTGATCGCTGTGACCATTCACAGCTAGACACTAGTATACAATGGATGGCATGAATGAAGCCATCCATTGTATATAACTGTCATTTGACCTGCTGTGATTGGTAACAGCAGGTCACATGGTACCGGCAATGGGGGCCGGTACTCAGATCTGTCATCGGCCATGTCCGAGGTACATGGCCGGTGACAGATCGCGCCGCTGCGGCTCTCTGAAGGCGCGAAAAATGCACATGTGCGGGGGGACGCCCATAAGGCGTCCACCCGGAAATTTACAGCCTTTTCCCGGCCGCCAAACGGCTATTGGCCGGGCGGCTATTGGTTAAAAGCACTATGGGGTTTATTTTGTTTGTTTTTTTTACTAAAGTAACCCCTGTCAGCACTGAAAAAACTACTGATCTTCGTGTGTGTGTAAATGTTAATATTATTAACCGCTTCCCGACCGCCGTATGGCAGAAATATATGGCAGAAATATACTGCTACAGGACGGCACGGATGCGCAAAATCAAGTATATATACATGATTTTGCATTCCCGGGTAGGGGTGCACTCTGCGCACGCCGCCATTCGCGGCCATGGCTGGCAATCACACCAGGTCCCGCTGATTACCGAGGATCTCCGGCAGGGAGGAGAACTGTTTTGTTTACTAACAGTTCTCCACCCTGTCAGCTCTGGCACACTGCTTTGGATGGCTTACAGTGCCATTAGTACAGTGTCAGTGCTTTTTTGTTTTTTTTTTAGCCCTGATCACTGTATTGGTTTCACTGCGGATGTCAGTGACACCAAGAAAGTTCCCCCCAGTGTCAGAATGTCTGCCACAGTCCCGCTATAAGTCGCTGATCGCTGCCATTACTAGTAAAAATAAAAAAAATCCAGTGTACATACTGCCATTTGTAAACGCTATAACATTCACGTAAACCAATTCATTTACACGTATTAGGATTTTTTTTTTAGCAAAGACATGTAGCAGAATACATTTTGACAAATTTTGACTTTTTACATTTTTTTATTGGACATGTTGAACAGCAAAAAGTCATAAATATAGTTTTTTTCTCAAAATTGTTGGTCTTTTTTTTTTTTTATAGCACAAAAATTAAAAAAACGCACAGGCAATCAAATAACACCGAAAGAAAACTCAATTCGTGGGAAAAAAGGATGTAAATTTCATTTGGGTGCAGCGTTGCATGACCGCGCAATTGTCAGTTAAAGTAACGCAGCGCCGTATTGCAATAAATGGCCTGGTCAGGAAGGGGGGGAAATCCTCTGGAAGTGGTTAATCTTTCTAGGGAGTATATTTATCACCTTAAAAGGCCAGCAGCAAAGCTAGATTAAATTTATAAAGAAGGATTTTCGCTTTGTTTTTATGTTTTTTTTTTTAAAGCGTTGGTATATTGTCATTGCTGCTTTCTGAACATTTCCATTCATGCACTTAAATGCTTTTGATTGCGTTGGCATGTGTTATAATGTAGTAAGACAATGAAGGAAAAATGAGAGAATCATGAAAATTACAGACCTTATAGAATATGGCATTGTGGATAGACATGAGCAAAAAAAAAAAAATTTGTTTCGTTTCGATTCAAAATCGAACACATTTTTATGTAGTTGGATTCGGTAAATTTGTTTTCGAGATTTGTTTTGGTAATTCGTATTTGAATTCAATTCGAAAACATTTCGGTCAAATTCGAAAAGTCGTTCACATTCAAAATTGGTTCAACCGAATTTGAAATTGATTCAACAAACTTCAAAAGTCATTCGAAATCAAACATTTCAACCAATTTCGAAAAAAATTTGACCGAATTTAAGTTAAGCTGGCCCACACACGTGTAGCTTTTTATCCGAAAATATTAGTTTTTCAAGAATATTCATCTGATTTTCCAACCGCTAGTGGGGTCAAATCAATGTTTGTTTGTGACAGCAGTGTCGGAAAAATTCGAAGGGGCAGGAAGGAAAACTTTTTTTTTCTCGATCAAAAGAATTTTCGGCCAGTGTATGTGGTTCTCTGTCAGAAATTACATTTATTTTAAAATTGAATGTTAAAAGCAAAAGACAATTTTCAAATGACATTCGTCCATTCATCGAATGTGCAAAGGATTTTCGTAGGACTTTTCTTACGAATATTCTTGGCCGAAAAGCTACACGTGTATGGCCAGCAGAAAAGAAGTTGATGGGACATTAGTAGTACCGAGTTTTTTGTGCACTGGTAAATTTTAGCGTGGTTTTGTGGTGCACTGTGACAGATCTTCTTGGGCACTGTTGGAGATGTTTTTTGTGCAGGGGTACACTGTGACAAATGTTGATGGGGTGCTGGTACAGTGACAGTTTTTTGATTTTCTACTCCATTCTAATCTTTTTTCTATTCTATTTTTGATTTTCTGTTGTCTTCTAAAATATTGATTCTATTCCTTTCTATTCTATTAAGTTATATTCTTTTGCATTCTATTTTATTAGTTTTTTTTTTCCTCTATTCTTTACTACTATTTATTTTTTATTCTATTTTTTCCTTTTCTAGAAGCTACTTCTTTGTTGTATTCTTGTTTTCAAATTGGAGTTTAAAGCGGAGTTCCGCCAGTGAATATAAAAAAATAAATAAACAAAAGGCAGCAGCAAAAAAACTGACACTTACCTGTCCCTCGATCCCACGGTGTCCTCCCCGCAACCCGTTTCACCGGCGCCCTGTGTTCCCAGTGTCGGCATCTTCAGTGTGGGCACCCGGCTGTCACAGCTTGCTGCTTCACAGCTGGGTGCTCACTCACATGCGCCAGTAGCGCTGCTCTTTGTGAATGGTCCCGTAGTCTTCTGGGACCTGTCACGTGTCCCAGAGAACTACTGGGATTTAGGGGGGGGGGAGGACAGCTTCCGCTTCGGTAATCGCAGCGGAAGTGGGAATGGGTACCTGTCAATTTCAGATACCCGCTCCCCGAAGGTGCCAATCCTTAACAGGGAGCGGGGGACCAGTCCTTAAGCGAAACTTGTTTTCGAATCGAATTTCGTTTCGTTGATTCAGATGCGTTTAAACTCGTTTTTTTGGTCATTCGGAATTCTGATACATCTGAATAACAAAAAAATTTGAAATTCGATTCAGAATGAAACAAACACACATGACTAATTGTGGATTATATAAAAAAAATCCAATGCTATTCTCAGTGCATAAATCATGCAAATATTCTTCTACATTCTGCTCCACAAATGATAGAAAAGTTAGGAATAATGCCCTATCGTTGGGGTCAGTGGGAGGGATAGTGCTCCGTTGTTGCTGTCAGTGGGAGGAATTACGCCACAGCTTCAGTGGATGATCATCTCTATGGTGTAAGAAAGCAGAAGCTACAAGTATTTAGTCATTTCCGGCTTTCCCATTTGCAAACAAATAGTTACTGGTTTGGGAAAAAAGCATCGGACCAAACCGATCTTGGTTTGGTCCAAAGCTTTTAAGGGCAGAGGAGAGATTTGGAGTCTAGCAGACCCCAGATCTCTCAATAAAGAGTATCTGTCACTGCCTATGCTATCACAAGTGATGTTGTCCATCTCTTGTGAGAAAAGAAAAGAAAGCGCTACTACCCACCCAATGCTCATCCCAGGAACTGGGCAGGTGCGTGATCCACAGTTGCGTATCTTTTCCAGAATTAAATGACATTGATCTGCACTACTGCCATTGCTCTAAAATCTTTTTTATTAAATCGACCACAGTAAAAACATCACAGGTACAAAGGTGTAGGCGTTTCGGCTTAACAGGCCTTTAGTCAGAACCCATCTCTTGTGATAGCATGTTTAGTAATTATTTACTCCGTGTAACATCTTTTATATTTTACCAGTTAGGTATTGTATTTTTTTATGCATTAAAATTTACTGAAGTGTAAGTGTAAGTTTTTTTCCAAAAAAAAAAAAAACTGCCCAAACACCCACAGTTTGAATTTCTAAGGCTTCCACTTTAAAAAAAAAAAATATAATGCTTCCTAGCAAAAAATCTATATTTTTTTTTACATGTGAACAAAAATATTCAGAAAAGACTTGCTCTTCCAGTGGTTCATCTAGCTGCAGAAAGGACATTTCTAATGAGGGGCCTTAGAGTAGGGGAGGGGAGATGTTGTCTCTGCCTGTTCTGAGGATTGCCATTTCATGATTGGCTTTTGTAATACACCCTTACCTTCAGCAAAAAGCCCGAATCCCATGTTCCAATAACTGCTTACAGGCAGGCATGATCATAACATATGTAGTAAAGAACCCATATGGCCACCTCCCCTCCAACGTAAGTTATTGCCAGGCATGGAAAATGTAATTATTGTATTGTATTGATGGTTATATACCATCTAAGATGTGATGAGAGAAAATGCCTGCACCTTGTATATTTCCTAAGTGAATATTAAATTACAAACCCCTTAGCAGCTACCAAAAAGGTATACCCCAATACAACAACTCAAATGTAAATAGATAAATTGCAAATTAAAAAAAATATCTATTTTATTGACCCATGTAAGATGTAATATCTGGGATAATCCCCAGTAGTTATTGCATTTAGAATATATATAGTTATGTTTGATAGCTTGTGAAGATGACACAGTAAATAGTAAAATGCACAATAAATGGTGATAAAAAACTGCAACAAAATAATGTGCTCAAAGCCCACCAAAGTCTGTGACATAACCAGTGCTCTGGGTACAAAAACCACAATAAGCTGAACACAGGATGGGTGACACCAATCCTCCAAAGGTGTACTCTGACCTTGACCTTGTAGTTTGATCTTCAATACAAAGATCAGACCCGCATGAAGGACAGAATCTCCAATTCTGCCAGATGGATTCAATTAGCACACAGCACAGCAGTCATGATTTCACTGCTTTTCATAGTCACTGGTTCACATAGGCTCCTAACCTCAAGCTCAACAAAAGAGAAGAACCTCCATAGTGCTCACTGATTATTTTCCTTTATTAAAGGAGAAGTAGGTCCAAAGCTCTTTTGGCTATACTTCTTTTGTGGGTCACAGGAGGGCACTTAGTTCTGCACTATTTTGACCCATATTCAGCTGACCGCGGGCTAAAGTCCACTATTGGCTGACGTCACTCCATACTCTGGAGGGATCCCAAGGATGCTTGACCGATAACTAGCTCTGCCTCTCAGTACACGACTGAGAGCCTGAGCTAGTCGTTTCCGCCCCCTGTTGACAGTTACCAGCTCTCTGCTTACTGAAGACTGAGAACTGAGCGACCAGCAGTCTTTGATCATCCAGTTCTCAGTCTCAGAGGTGGCGGGGGAAGATGCTGCATCCACCTAGCTGAGCATGCTTATATGTTTGTTTGAGTGTATTTGTTGTTGTTGTTGTTTTTTTTTTTTTTTTTTTTTTTTTTTAAGTCCCACACTTTTTAAACCACTTGCCCTCTAGAGGATTTACCCCCCTTCCCTTAATGATCAGGCCTCTTTTTGCTACTCGGTGCTGCACTAGTTCAACTGATAATTGCGTGGTCATGCAATGCTGTACGCAAACGAAATTTACGTCCTTTTTTCACACAAATAGAGCTTTCTTTCGGTGGAATGTGATCACCTGTGCGCAGGTGTTCAAAATAATAGCAGTCAGACATCACTAACCTAATCAATCACTGTTTTTGGTAGAAATTATATTTCTACAAGGCAAATAATTTACTAGCAGGTGTAGTAGAGTAATAGAAATCCAACAGACCCAACAGTCATGACATGCATGCTGCTGATTCTGTGTAATTGAATCGCTAATTGAAAGGGGCATGTTCAAAATAATAGCAGTGTGGAGTTCTATTAGTGAGGTCATTCATTCTTTGAAAAAACAGGTGGCAATTATTGCCCTTATTTAAGGAAGGAAGGCAGCAAATGTACATGCTGGTTACAGTGTATTTCTCTCTGAAATTCTGAGGAAAATGGGTCGTTCCAGACATTGTTCACAAGAACAGCGTACCTTGATTAAAAAGTTGATTGGAGAGGGGGAAAAACATATAAAGAAGTGCATAAAATGATAGGTTGCTCAGCTAAAATGATCGCCAATGCTTTAAAATGGCAACCAAAACCTGAAAGATGCGAAAGAAAGCGAAAAAAAAAACTACCATTCGAATGGATAGAAGAATAGCCAAAATGGCAAGGACTCAGCCAACAATCAGCTCCAGGAAGATCAAAGAAGGTCTAAAGTTACCTGTGAGTACTGTTAGAATTAGAAGACGCCTATGTGAAGCCAAGCTATCTGCAAGAAGCCCCCGCAAAGTCCCACTGTTGAAAAAAAGACATGTGCTGAAAAGGTTACAATTTGCCAAAGAGCACATTGACTGGCCTAAAGAGAAATGGCGCAACATTTTGTGGACTAATGAAAGTAAGATTGTTCTTTTTGGGTCTAGTGGCCGGAGACAGTTTGTCAGATGACCCCCAAACACTGATTTCAAGCCACAGTACACTGTGAAGACAGTGAAGCATGGTTGCGCAAGCATCATGATATGGGGATGTTTCTCATACTACGGTGTTGGGCCTATTTATCGCATACCAGGGATCATGGATCACTTTGAATACATCAGAATACTTGAAGAGGTCATGCGGCCTTATGCTGAAGAGGAAATGCCCTTGAAATGGGTGTTCCAACAAGACAACAACCCCAAACACACCAGTAAACGTGCAACATCTTGGTTCCAAACCAACAAGATTGACGTTATGGAGTGGCCAGCCCAATCCCCAGATCTTAATCCAATAGAAAACTTGTGGGGTGACATCAAAAATGCAGTTTCTGAGACAAAACCAAGAAATAGAGAAGAACTGTGAAATGTAGTCCAATCATCCTAGGCTGGAATACCTGTTCACAGGTGCCAGAAGTTGGTTGACTCCATGCAACACAGATGTACAGCAGTTCTCAGAAACAGTGCTTATACAACTAAATATTAATTAAGTGATTCAAAGGAAAGCAAAATCTTCAAAAAAAATAGCAGTGTTTGTATTCTTCTTTACAAACTCAAACATTCACTATATAAACTGAAAACTGTTTGAAAAGTCTAATATTCACTTTTCTTCAATTTTTTTTAGAGGAACAACACAAATTTGATATATTTCTCTTCATGTTTTGATTTGGAATAGAATGTGTAGTGTTCCCAATGCATTTGTGTGTATGGAAATAAAAGATATTAGAAGGATTTTGAGCTTTATTCA
>CATNWA010003862.1:0-17251 GCA_951230385.1 Staurois parvus | reverse complement strand
TGGGGGAATGCATTATGGGTAGCCGCTTGTCTGGCGCCTTCCCAGACATCCCCGCTCCGTCGCCCCCACATGTCAGCCGCCATTTTCGGGAAAATTTCGAAAATTTTTCCGATTTTCCCAACTCGAATTCCACTTCGGCTACTTCGATTCGCTCATCTTAGTATATACAGTATACTAGAATTTACGTTGCTTTTAGGCAGCTTGACTTTCTGACTGCTTATCATATTTCTTTGGGGCCCTAAAATGCCAAGACAGTACAAACAACCCCCAAATGACCCTTTTTTTGGAAAGTGACCCCCCAAGGTATTTGCTGGAGACAAGTTGAGTCCATGGAAGATTTTTACTTTTTGCCACAAGTGGAAAATGACAAAAACATTTTTTTATTTTTACACAAAGTTGTCACTTTAATCTTATTATACAGTATTTATATGCGATATAAAAGGTTTTGCTCAGCGCTGTACATTATAGTGGGGGACAGAAACATGAGACAATACAGTAACAAAACAAAAACACGAGGGGGGTAATGGGCCCTGCTCTTTCGAGCTTACATCTAGGAGGGAATATTTTAAGATGCTTCTCACACATGCCATGGGTATATGTGGAATTACACCCAAAAAACATTCTGCTACCTTTCCAAAGCGAAGGTTTACCACATATGTGAGACTTTTTGGCAGCCTAGCCGTGCACACGGGCCAAAATCCAATAAAGCACCTTTAGGCTTTCAAGGGGCGATGGAATAGCTTTGGATTTCCTGACTACCTATGACATTTTCAGAGGCCTTAAAATGCCAGGACAGTATAAACATCTCCAAAAATGCCCCCTTGTCAGAGCCTGGAATCGAACCTGGGCCTTCTGCGGGTGAGAGACAGTGTTTCTTCTCACTGAGCCACCGGGAAATGCTGGACAGCTCCCTTGACATTTTTTTGGTTGACCCTGCCTTTGCCCTGTTTTGTTTTTAAACCCTTGGGAACCCCCTTGTCCTCCCTTTGAATTTCCCCTAAAAAAGCCTTGTCTCTGCATTTCCCGGGTTTTGCCAGTTTTAATTGTGCCTTCCCAACCCCCAATTTTCCCGCTTACTGTTCCTGCTGCTTTTCTTCATCTCGTTACCGCCTTTGGGCTTGTTCTGTTTTCCGTTTGCCTATCCTTTTAAACTCCCAATTGGTGACCGAACCCTTTGGCTTGTGTGACCCCGCTTCTGTTTAAACCTTTAAAAAACTGTTTGATCCCCCTTTTGGGTTTTCCCCAGCCTATCTTTCCCTGGGGGGGTGACCCCTGAGATCTGCGCCCCTTGGTTTCCCACATGCGCCAAATCCATTCCACTTTTAGGAGCTCGGGGGAAGGCGGTGGATGCTTGGGGCCCCCGACCTCAGGGGGAACCCCTTGTGTCTTTCCCCAAAGGGTGGGGCCGCTGGTTTCCCCCCCCTCCCGGGGTTTTTCAGGTAAAGCCTTACAACTGTGTAGCAACTGGTCTTGAACATGACCCGACCCCGGTTGACCCCCCCTTTAGGGAAAGTAGAAAACCCCAAGGTATTTTCTAAAGGGGCACTTTTGGAGTTTTTTTTGAAGACCCTTATTTTACCCTTCCCAACCCCCTTGTCCAATCGGGGAAAAATCATGCAGGCTCCCCTCCCCCAACATCTCCAAAAAATTTCGTTCTTTTTTTTTTCCAAAACCCCACTTTCCCCCAAAACCCAACTCATACACTCCCCTTTTTTATCTCACAAACTCGCTTTTTGCAATTCCTCCCTCACGGCCCCTCCCCCAAACCACAGGCTACCCCCGCTTCAATTTATCCTAAACCTCAGCGGCCAAAATTCACCCACCCTTCCCAAATTTGCTCTGCATTTGCCCCCCCCTTGGGTCTTTTCCCCCCCTTGGTTTCCCGTTTTGCCCAATGAAAAAATTTTTAAAACCCCTACTAAAATTGATGTAAAAAGGCCCATTCAAAAAACCTGCTCCCGAACTCCCCTCACCGGACCGGGGATCCCCCAAATACCACCCAACCCGCAACTCTTCGCTCCTCACAATACCACCCTACTTACTAGCTCCCTGGTCTCCCTCCTCCACGCCCGACTGCAGGACTTCCTCCAGGACTTCCTTCCCCCATCCTCCTGTAACTCACTACCCCAATCCATCAGACTGTCACCTACCCTACTCACCTTTAGCGGCACCCTGAAATCCCATCTGTCAGGGAATTCCTACCCCACCTCACTCTAACAGGCACCATCTCACTCCACTCCCCTCCAAACCCGCTCCCCATCTCCTATCCTCCACAGCCACTTCCCCCCAGTCCACGTATCCCCTCGCCTCCTAGATTGTAAGCTCGAAAGGCAGGCCCTCGAACCCCTCATATACTGTTTTGTTACTGTATTGTGTCAGGGATCCCGGGTCCTCTCGGCGGAGCGCGCATGCCAGACGCCGATCTGTCCGGCCGACGATCGCGTGCGGCGCCGCGCTTGCGCAGTAGCGATCGCGGCCGCCACCAATGGAGGCGGGGCTCTATTTAAAGTTTGCCCTGTGCTCTCCGGGTTTTGCCCCCAAAGGTTTTTGTTCCTGTTTTCTGTAAGAAACGATTTAGTCCAAACTCTGCCTGTTCTGCTTATGGGCCCCTTTCTCCTGTCTGCCCCCGGGCTCGTCCCTGACCATCCCCCTGCCTCCCCCCCTGTACCGGGGGCCCCCCGGGCTACCTCCCTGACCCGGGGTTTTGGGTGACCCCGACCTTTCTCCCGCTTACTCCCCCTGTCCCAAACGCTCCCCGCCCCGGATCCCGACCGGTTTTTGTCTGCCCTTGCCCCGGCCCCTAGTGTAAACCCTTCCATCCCGCTCGGTTCGGGATTGGCTCCTTTCCTTCCCCCCTCGGATCTGAATCTGCCACCCCACCCAAATCCGCCCCCGGATCGGACCTGTCGCCCCTTCCGGGGCAGGCTCAACCCGGGCCTTCCCCCCACGGGCCCCCTCTCCCAAACGCTGGGGGGGGGCCCAGGGCGCGGACCTTGGTCTCAGTCTTGCCCAAAAGCCCCAATCCCCACATCGGGGGCCCCTTGGTGAAGAGGGGGACGGGGCCCCTTAGACTCCCGCGCCCCTGGGTAACCCCTTTGCTGGGGGACCACGGGGAAGATCCCTTTTGGGCCCGGAGCCTGACTTTACCTTGCGGGCCCCTTTTGGAACCTGACCCTGGAAGGGGAAGTCTCCTTTTTGGGATGACATCTGCCGACAGATGGAGCCCCCTTAAAAGGGGGAAATTTTGGGGGTTTTCTACAGGGGGGTTTTTATACTAGATTGGAAAATCGAATGCAGCCCCCTAGCTACTTTTTACGGGGGGGTTGGGGGAAACCCCCACTAGGGGACACCAGGGTTGTTACCGCCCCTGAACCCCGGGGTCCCCACACCAAAAACTTTTTTTTTCTGGAGACCGATTTAGTTTAAGGGCCCCTTTCGTAGTTTCCTGTAAAGCTTTACTTGACCTCCACCCTTTGGGCCCTTTTTTCCCCCGGAAATCAGTAAATGGGTTTAGGGTTCACCCATTGCCCAAAACAAACCGAGGTGGACCCCAAGATGGGCCCACCGGTTTCCTAGAGAATAAAGGGCCCCGCTTTTGAGGCCCCAATTGACAGTATTTTTTGGGGGTTGGCCCCCCTTGATGAGGGCCCCGTGCCCCACCGAAGGGCCCCCTGAGGGGCCCTTTTAATAAAAATCGGGCCAGGGTCCCGGGACAGTGGGGGGACTTTGCCGCCAAAAATTCAGGCTTTGGGCCCAATAGTGCCACCCAAAAGGGAAAAGAGGGCGGCTTTGCCCCCAACAGTTCCGCATTGGGTTATTTTGAATCATGAAGGAACAAAATTGGCCCCCGAATAGACAAAAATAGTACTTTGGGGGCCCCTAATAGCATTGACTTTTTCAAAATTGACCCCCCGGTTTTTTGCGGGAGCGCGGGAAGGAAAAGTGAAAAAACCCCAAGGCGTAGGCCCAACTGAAAACCTCCCCCTCAGGCTTCAACCCAGTTCCAGCCAGCAAGCCAGAACAGGATGCTATGTTATACACCCAAGACCGGGCGGTGCCACCGGAAGGACAAACGGCTGAATTTATTACACCTGAGAACGCCGAGGCGTCTTACCACCACTCTGTCTATACTGGGGGGGCAGCAAGTGGGTACGTAACCTGTCCAGCCAAGGGGGGTAATGTTCCGCTGTTTTTTCTAAACGATCAATTCTACCTGTGTGGGCAACACTAGTTATCTATGCGGTACCATGTGTCCAACTTTCCAGCAGCCAGGGAGAACAGTGGTTGGACCAACAGCAATTGTGGATTCTGGGGCGTGTAGTTGCATCATAGATTTTAGGTACTTTGGCAGTTCAGCAACGAATCCCCCTACAAGCAAAGGAGGTTGGGATTGAGAATATTATCCTGGCAGATGGATCCCGTATTAAGTCAGGGGTGGTGGAACCAAGAAACCCCACCAATCCGTCACCACTAATATCCAGACCCATCATAAGTGAAATCCTTCGGATAGACCGCCATATGCGTCCCCATTATTTCCAATTAGTTTGGGGCTTCACACGTGGTTACTAGACCCATATCTCCCCAGGTGGACTGGAAGACGGGTTCTATCTCAGTTTCCTCACTCACATAACTGCCATCAGCATAGCCTCCCTAAAGACCTCCCCCGATTCCGGAGACCTTTGTTGTGTCAAGAGACCAGTTGTGGAACTGGCGCTAGTCATTCATCTCGGACCGTAACCATAATTATTTTGGATGTGTTTTAGCAAGCGGGGGGGGGCCGGACCACTCTCCTCCCACAATGTGCCGAGGTTATGACCTGGCCGCAATTGATCTCACCTCCCAGGGTCCGGAGTATTCCATTTGGTCGGATATTCCCCATATCCGAGAGCGGGGAGTTAAGGGGTACTGAGAGAATATATCGATGAAAACCTCCATAAGGGGTTTATTAGACCCTCCACGTCGCCAGCTGGGGCGGGCATTTTCTTTGTGGAAAAAAAAGGACAAGTCCCTCCGGCCCCTGCGTAGATTAAGATTAACCGGGACTTGAATAAAGTCCGGTTGAAGAACCGTTACCCGCTACCCACTAGTCCCCGAACTTTTTCAGAGGTTGAAAGTCAGCATCTGTCTTCACTAAATTAGACTTGAGAGGTGCCTATAATTTAGTCCGTATCAGAGAGGGGGACGTAGTGGAAGACAGCATTCCGTACCAGATTCGGACACTATGAATATTTGGTTATGCCCTTCGGCCTATGCAACGCTCCAGCCACCTTCCAGCATTTCATAAACGATGTGTTCAGGGACTATCTGGATGTCTTCGTCATTGTATACCTAGACGATTATCCTTATCATTTTCTCCAACCTTGGAGGACCATAGGGGGTCATGTGAAGCGCGTGTTAGAACGGCTCCGCCAACACAGCTTGTATGCCAAGGCAGACAAGTGCTGTTTTGAACAGAGGAGTATTTTCATTTCTGGGCCTAACCATCTCGCCCACGGGAATAGCCATGGATCCCCCAAAAGGTTTCGGCCATCTTAGGAACTGGCCAGCCCCCACCGATAAGAAAGCGGTTCCAACGCTTTATTGGCTTCGCGAACTTTTATAGAAAGTTCATTAAGAACTTTTTTGTCGGGCCTAGTATCCCCTATCACCCAGCTGACCAGCAGGGGGTCCGCTTCCAGTGGGACGCCTGAGGCACAGAGGCTTTCGAGAGCTTTAAAAGAGTTGTTTACGGCAGCTCCTATTTTGAGCCACCCTGATTCGTCCTTGCCATATATCTTGGAGGTAGACGCATCCGAGAATGCGGTCGGGGCAATCCTGTCCCAGAGGAAGGGCATCAAAGAGCTTGTGCACCCGGTGGCTTTCTTCTCCAGGAAAACTAACTCCTGCTGAAAGGAATTACGATATCGGGGATCGGGAACTCTTGGCGATCAGGTGGCAACTAGAGGAATGGAGGATACCTGTTAGAGGGGGCGGTACAACCCGATATTGATTTTCACGGATCACAAGAACCTAGAGTATTTGAGAACAGCTAAACGTCTGGAGGCCACGTCAGGCCAGGTGGGCACTGTTCTTTTCACGGTTTCTTTTTCCATATAACTTATAGGCCAGGGTCTAAGAATACGAAACCTGATGCGCTCTCCCGCATGTTTGGGGACCCCGAAGAGAGTCCCAAGCCGGACACCATCCTGACCCCAGGGAATTTCCTAGCTCTCCAATCAGAGCTTCATTCTCAATTGCAGACCGCATCCGTAGGTATGCAAGGCCCACCCGGTGTCCCCTTACTAAATAGGGGAGGGACTCCTCTGGAAGGAGGATCAGATTGTGGTCCCTGAGGAAGCCCGTACATTGGTTATTGGGATACTGCCATGATCAACCCACTGGCCGGGCACTTTGGGGTACGTAAGTTAAGACCCTTGGAGCTGTTACAGCGTACCTTCTGGTGGCCTAATATGGCCAGAGAGTGCGAAAACTTACGTAAAAACCCTGTCCTGTTTGTCAGAGGAACAAGCTCTACTAGGAATAAGGCTTGGGGTCTCTTGCGTCCTTTACCAATACCCGACAGACCATGGACAATGATTTCCATTGACTTTATTGTGGAACTTCCACCCTCTCAGGACCACACAGCAATCTTCGTGATTGTAGACGCCTGTCCAAGATGGCCCATTTTGTACCTCTAAAAGGACACACCTACGGCCCTTGAGACAGCACGTGTATTTATTAAAGAAGTGGTAAGACTCCACGGAATTCCCAGGGATATTGGTTATCTGACAGAGGGGTTCAGTTTTACATCCAGGTTCTGGAAAGCTTTATGTGATACCCTGGGAATTAAGCTGTCATTTCTCCTCTGCTTACCACCCACAGACCAATGGCCAGACGGAGCGTACAAACCAGACCCTAGAACAGTACCTCAGGTGCTATACCACCTTCCTCCAAGATGACTGGTTTACTCTCCTGCCACTTGCGGAATTCGCATATAACAATGCGAGTCACTCGGCTACTGGACAGTCCCCGTTTTTTCCTCGCAAACTACGGGTTTCACCCTGTATTCCTGCCAGATCTGATCCGGAGGTCGCAGTCCCGGCCACGCAGGATATGTTGAACATTTTTTTGTCAACCAATAGTAAGGTATTGCAGGAAGCAATGGCAAAGGCCCAGGGTGACAATAAGAGGGCATTTGATAAGAAGAGAAGGGGGGAATTGAGTTTGCAGCCAGAGGACCAGGTTTGGTTGTCCACCGCAAATTTGAAAATGCCCTGCCCTTCGAAGAAACTGGCTCCCAAATTCTTGGGGCCCTTTCGTGTGAAACGTAAGATCAACGAGGTGGCATACGAGCTTGCACTGCCCAAGTCTATGAAGGTTCATCCGGTCTTCCACGTGTCCCTGTTGAAACCAGCAACTCCAGATCCCTTCCCGGATCGAAGGTCCAAACCACCGGAGGCAGTAGACGTGGATGGGGAAGAGGAGTTTGAAGTTGAAGCTATCTTAGATTGTAGGAAGAGGGGAGGCCGAACTCCTTTTCTGGTTAAATGGAAAGGATATGGGGCGGATGAAAATTCATGGGAGCTGGCCCAAAATGTGCACGCCCCAAGACTTGTGCGGGAAATTTTTTCAGAACCAGCCATTCGGTAGGGGTCGGTTGGGCATCCGGAGGTTGCCCGTAGGGGGGGGGGGGGCAATGTCAGGGATCCCGGGTCCTCGGCGGTGCGCGCATGCGCAGACGGGCCGATCTGTCCCGGCCGACGATCGCGGCGGCGGCCGCGCATGCGCAGTAGCGATCGCGGCCGCACCAATGGGAGAGCAGGGCGCTCTATTTAAAGCTGCCCTGTGCATCTCCAGGTTGCCGCAAGGTCTTGTTCCTGATTCTGTAAGTACGCTTCCTAGTTGCCAAACTCTGCCTGTTCTGACTTATGCTGACCCTCTCCTGCTCTGACCCCGGCTCGTCCCTGACCATCCTCCTGCCTGACCCCCTGTACCGCGCTGCCCGCTACCTGCTGATCCTGGCTTGTGACCCCGACCATTCTCCGCTTACTCCCCCTGTACCACGCTGCCCGCACGATACCGACCCGGCTAGTCTGACCTTGCTCGCTCCTAGCTGTCACCCATCCATCCCGCTCGGATCGGGATCTGGCATCCGTCCTTCCCGCTCGGATCAGAATCTGCCACCCCATCCATCCGCTCGGATCGGACCTGTCGTCCCCTTTGCAGCAGGCTCATCCCGGGCACATACACCCAGCGGGACCCCTCTACCACCGCCGGGGGTGCCCAGGGGCGCGACCTGGTCTCAGTCTTGCACCAAGTCCATCCCCACCATCAGGGGCCCTGGTGAAGAGGCAGACTGGGACTTAGACTCCGCGTCCTGGGAAACCCCGTGCTGTGGACCACTAGAGATCCCGTTGGGCGGAGCCTGACATATTGTCTCTTGTACTGTCCCCCACTACTCTGTACAGCGCTGAGCAAACTTTCTGGCGCTATATAAATACTGTATAATAATAATAATAATTGTTTTTGGAAAATGAAAAAAAAAAAACATTTTTACACAAAGTTGTCACTTTACTGATATGTTTCTCACACGTGCCATATGTACATGACTTTTTGGGAGCCTATCTGTGTACGGTGGGCCCAAAATCTGATGAGCAGGCTTTCAAAGGGCGTAAGTTGCGTGTGATGGACCCAACTGAGACAGGGGCTTTTGGAGGGGACTGCAGGCAAGCCTCTTGCTTACTGACCATGGCCCTGGCATCTGAGGGGGCTCTATTTTTTGGTGTGTGCTTGGGGGGACCTTTGGAGTAGTTTACTTCGGATTCAAGTCTATGTGACCCCAAAACACACAGACTCTAAGAACTGGAGGACCAGGATACAGATTGGGGGTCTCTGTGCCCAATTCTGCATTGACTACTTCAACCCTCACTTCCTACACTCAGAGACTCCATACATATTGTTGATACAGTATAATCAGCTCAAAACAAACCTGATGCTGAGGACTCTTGCTCTAATCTGTTTAAGGTGTTAGGTGTTTACTCTCTTTCTACCATTGTATGCTTCCTAGGTGTGCATTCCCATTGTTAATTGAATTAGTTGAGTCACCTATTGTTTCTGTCTGTCTACTAGTCCTTCTGAAGGTTTAATTAGTATTAAGTCCACTTTACCTTGTTACCAAACCATTGTAGGAGTTTATGTTTTTAGGTTCATGTTGATGTAACTACCTCCTAGGTAGCTAGGGGGAGCTAGCCTCCAATGGTAACATAGGGGCTGAGCAGAAGCCCAGGTGTAACAGCCGGAGTGTGGTAAAATTGTGGTCAGGGCTGCGAGGTTCTGCAGGTCAGCCCCTCTGAAACTTCCCTCTGCACTAGAAGCTTTGGAGGAAGGCCTAGAGGCAGTGGGTGGATCTGAGAAGTGGTTGGCATGTACTCTTGAGTGAACCTGGCCAATCCCTAGGTAGCTAGGGGGAGCTAGACTCCAATGGTTAGATAGGTGGTGAGCAGCAACCCAGGTGTAATAGCCAGAGTGGGGTCAAATTGTGGTCAGGGCTGACAGGATCTGCAGGTCAGCCCCTCTGGAATTTCCCCTTCCTCTAGGAGCTTTGGAGAAAGGCCTAGAGGCAGTGGGTGGATCTGAGGAGTGGTTGGTCTGTACTCTTGAGGGAACCTGGCCAATCCCCAACAGTCGGTTGGAAAAGGGCCAGGACAACCTTTAAAATTAAGAAAGCCTGCTCAGGAGCAGGAAAGTGCGGGTGGAAGATGGAGACGTGAGGTTGAGATGCAGGGGCCTGAGAGGGAGCCCAGGCTGGAAGGGGCTAACCTCCAGGCAGAGAGACCTTGAAAAGAAGAAAGCTGTGGACTTTACTGGCCCCCTGAGAGGACCACCTGGAGGCAGGGAAGGAGAGGCCCAGCTGAAAGGCCTGGTAGCAGATACCTGCCCAACAGCAGCACAGAAGGACTCAGTGAGTACTCCTACACCCCCTGGGCCAGAGGAGAGAGAGAGAGCATTTGGGTGGGAAACCTGACTCGCTCCATACCAGGGACTGTTAATCCCTTCAGTAACAGCCACTGAATCCCCTGTCCAAAGATTTCTCCAGGCGAACAGATAGAGGAGCATTTGAGGTCTGGAGTGGTACATAGGGAGATGCTGGCGATATTATATTTGTTTTATTGTTCATGTGGGGACTGCCACTATTTCCGAAGTGTATACAAATCTGTATTTCTGTTCCATAAACAGTTCCAGTTTTTGGCATCTAAGCTAGTGTCGTCTAGTCTTGGATGCAATGCCCAGCTATAATACCTTGGTACTGTGTCCATGCAGCGAGGAAGCAGTTCACTGACAGAATCGTCCAATCAGGATGAAAGGCATTCTGTCACATTGCAGATTTGATTTCTTGACTACCTATCACAGTTTTGGGTGCCCTTTTTCGAAAGTAGACACTCCGAGATATTTGATAAAAGGTATGGTAAGTATTTCGCAGATCTCATTTGTTACCTGTGGCTGAATTTAAAAAGGACCTGACAGATTCCTCCATTTAAATCAATTGATGTGGATGAAGATCTCTCTGCCAGAAAAAACTGAAAAAAAGTAGCTACTGCTACCTGACCACCCCATGCTCCTAATGTTGGGCATACACGTTATTTTTTTTACTGCATATGGAGAAATCTCCCCCTGCAGCTCTGAAGGCACTGAAATAAAGGGTTGGACACAAGTATGGAAACAATACATGATTTGCAGGTGTGAAAGTGAACAACATATTTTGCAGTGAAAGCGGAAGTGATGTGACATTCTTTTGCTTTTTTTGTGTGATGAGACACCTAGCTAACAGATCGGAAGCCTCACTTTCAAAGAAGGTAAATTTTTGGTGCCTGTTTAGCTGGTGTCACTGTGACTGAAGTTTAGACAGAACGAAGAAAGTTGTTTTGCTACGTTTCTGATCAATTTGTTAAGTAACTAATTTTGTTCTGTAGCATTCGTAACTAAATTTATTTTGTTTCGTTTCATTTATTAGTCTTCGACTAGATTCTAATTTAAGTATTCAAATCAAATTACAATAAAAAAAATTAAATCGAGCCGAATTCATTGTAAAGAATAGCTGGTTCTCTTCGAAATTTGAATTTCGGAAAACTTTCGGAATATTCTTACTATTTTATACAATTCTGTTCAAAATTTGAATTTTGGAAGATGGCTATATTCTATTTTATTCTATTTTATTTTTTTTCTATTCTATTATTTTATTTTCTATTCTATTCTTTTAGTTTCTATTCTAATCTTTTACTTTATACTCTATTCTTTTAGAATATCATGAGACGGCTATAATTTAATACACCCATTCTTTGACAGAAATCAGCAATATGCTTACGTTTAGAATTTGTTTTAATTTTCAAATTGATTTGAATTTAATTCAAACTCAGATAATTTGCTATTTCATATGAAAGTTTGTTTCGTTATTTCGGATTCATTTAAATTCATTACTACTGAAATTCAGATAAATCCGAATCTCTGAATGGTGAAAATTTCGTCCATATTTCCAATATTCCAATTTCGGAACAAAATGAACCACACATCTACTGAAGTTACCAATTTATTTGCTGCAAACAAAATGAAAGTGCTGTGCTATGTGACTGAAAATCATATAATTCCTATGCAATCTGATATACCTTACAACCATTGCATGTATTACACATCAAAAACAATATAAATGTGCAGTCATAAAAAACTGAATAAATAATTAAATAAACAATACTTTAAAAGTCAAAGTAAAAGTGTATGAAAGTTCTCAATCAAAATATCCGTCAGTGAAAAAAGTGCTCCATAATGTTAAAACTGAACCCACAATTAGTATGGATCGCAGTCATAGAGCAATGTGACATCCCAATGTGCAAAAAGGAGACATCCTTGAAATCCTCCACCATTATGCACTCACCAGGCCAAAAATCCTCCAAGGTAAGTATTCCTCCTTCACAGAAAGGCTGGTATGTGATCTTTCAATGATGTGTCCTGAAAAGGAGAGCTTACCACACAGAGCCCAAAAACATAGGTATATAGTGCAGTATTTATTGACTAAATAAAAGCAAGCATATCCACGTGGAGATAAAAACAAGCAAGCGGCCACACTTACAAATATGGCCACCAGACCAACAACATGGACACGGCGGCGTGACGTCAGAACGTAGGCTCCCCTCTGATGTGTTTCGTGCACACAGGGACCCACCTCCTGCTGACGCCATACCAATCCTTGTCTTAAATAGCCCGCAGGCGTGTGCTTTATCAGGCGCCATTTTCTTGTGGATCACTAAATCTTATACATATACATAAGTTCACATGAATTTTCTTGGGGAATTTTGTTTGCCAAATAAATGGCAACAAGTCACATAACTGAACAGCGAAATGATATTTAATAGAAACAGGGAAAGATAAATTCACCTCAAAATTTAATAAACAAGAAAAACAAAAAGAGTAGGCTATTTAGGAAATACTTAAAACCATATTGAACAAAATGAATAAATAATACATATCCCTAAGACAAAAAACATATATAAAAAATGTAAAATAACTGAAACATACCCAAAAGGCGAATATGGAAAACAAAATCACACATCAGCCCTATGGACATAAAGTTTCTAAACTTTTCTGGTATAAAGTTTGCAGGGATAGATCTTATCCGCCCCCATTGGAGGGGAAATAATAAACGTAGGGCAATATCTATGCTTGAAACCAAGTGGATTTATGAGATGCAGACTCTGTCCCCTCTAGGGTTAAATATTGATATAGTAGTTAATATAATGGGATACACATTTTTTTTTTTTATTAATCATTACTGTCCAAAATTGCTATATGTATGTATGTAAGTTTTGGACATATCCATAGGGCTGATATGTGATTTTGTTTTCCATATTTGCCTTCTGGGTATGTTCCAGTTATTTTTTATAAACAACAACAGTTAACAAGAACACACAGTAACAATATAACATTACCTCAATAAAATTACTTTTTTTTTTTTTTTTTTTTACTTTTTTAACTTTCTTAACTTAACTTTTCAGAACATTAACCTTTCCAGCCTTTGATTTTAGGGTCTCTCAAAATGTGATAGACAGTTTCCTGACTACCTAGCAAGTCCCAACTATCTTACCACTGCTCTGGCATTGATCTGGCATGCTTGCTAGGGAGATACTGCTTGAATACAAGCCTGCCAGTAAAATGTACAAGGGACTCATCTATGCAGATGCAATGTTGGGGCGTATACACATCTTCAAATTTCTGGGACAAGTAATTTATGAGGGACCAAATTTTGTGGAGCAGATCATTGTCAGGGTCACCCTGGGGACGATAGAGGTTATTGTCACTAGAATGCATAAAACGCATTATTATATCATATCTTTTCCTGGTCATTGCAGCAGAGAGCATGGGCATATGATGAATCAGGTCTCAGGACCAATATGTCCACAATTCATTCTTTTTTGTAATGCCAATGTTAAGGGTTAGACCCAAAAAGTTTTACATTTGGAAAACGTGATAGATTTCCACTTGAATGACCTGGCAAGGTAAGAATTTGGGTTGACGGAGATATACTGTAGGGCAAAGACACCACATACTCCACAATCAAATTATAGAGGTCTTTGGGAGAAACAGAGGTAAAAAAGTCAAAGGGCATTGTTAAGTTGGCTGTTTTCACCTAAACCCCAGGCTGGACTGAGAATGGGGGGATAACAGGAGTTGCTGAATATGGGGACAAACAATTAGGATTTGCAAGCACCTCTGGAAGGCCACTATGAGCTCTACGGGCCTGTGCTTGAATTCTTGGTGGCTTCGGTTGCATTACACTGCAGTTTTGAAGACAATGTATCAGGAGGTGGCAGTGATCAGAAAAATTATTCAACCATGTGCAAGCAAAAATTCGTTTTTTTTCCTTGCATGTGATTGGGTATTCTTTGCAAAGTGAAGCTTTACCACATTTACTAAGCTCTGGAGCAACTGCACTTGCAGGGTACAATGCATTTGCAAAGTGCACAGTCTATTTGCCTTTAGTAATCAACCCCATAGTGTGACTGTGGTAGTGTGGGGGACATTCAGAGACTGGAACTAACTGACACTGACTGGGAGGGGCACTAACTGATACTATCTAATACAGTGATCAGGAGGTCGATTAAGCAGTTAACTGTGTGCCTAACAGGTGTATGTAAGTAAGATCAGGGAGTAGAACCAGCCAGATCTGTGTTTTGTGTTTACTAACACAGGGATCTCTGTGCTGTGGTTGACTATAACTGTTAGCAGGTTCACAGCCAAAATCATTGCCTGTGAGCCTTCTTTACAAACTTGTGCTGTGTGCAACCACAGCACAAGCAGCAGAAAATCCTCCGAACGTACGTGTACATCGTGGAGGAAAAACAGAGCTGCTGGCCAACAGTAAAAGTTCAGGTGCTGGTTGGGAAAGTGGTTAATATGTCCCACCAACTTTCACCAGATGCCATTGTAACATGTAATTGTGAATAACCAATGTTATTCACTTAACCTGTCATAAAGTTATGGCAAATGACAAGCAATGTATTGAAACCCACAACAATAATAAGCTTCCCAGCATTGGTGTTCATGGTTTACATACCAGAACACATACAGTTGTGACCAAAATTATTCAACCCCCAATGCTGTAAAGGGGTTTAGGGACTATAGTGTACATTTGGAATTGTATTCAGAATCAAATCCTACAAGGACGTTGTAACTACCCAAATGCAACTAAAATGACATCAATTGTTTATGTAATACAGTAGTAAAAGGTTCTTATGTGGTTTCTTCATTGCCACAATTATTCAACCCCTTAAAGACTACCACTCTGAAGAACAGAGGTTCATACAGGTGCTTTCCATCAGGTATTGAAAACACCTGTGGATGTCACCGAGCAGCAATCAAGCATAATAAGCACCAATTAGGCAGCTTTAAAATGACTGTGATACTCAGCTCCTTCTAGACATTTACTGGTGTGGTTACAAACATGGTGAAGGCAAGAGAATGGTCCAGGAAGACAAGAGAAGAGGTGATTTCTCTTCACAGGAAGGGCAATGGCTATAAGAAGATTGCAAAGATGTTAAAACATACCAAGAGACACCTTAGGAAGCATCATTCGCAAATTCAAGGCAAAGGGCACTGTTGAAACGCTACCTGGTCGTGGCAGAAAGAAGATGCTGACTTCGACTGCTGTGCGCTACCTGAAGCGTAGAGTGGAGAGAAGTCCCCGTGTGACTGCTGAGGAACTGAGAAAAGATTTGTCAGATGTGGGTACAGAAGTTTCAGCCCAGACAATAAGACGCACACTGCGTAATGAAGGCCTCCGTGCCAGAACTCCCAGGCGTACCCCCTTGCTGTCTCCAAAGAATAAGAAGAGTCGACTGCAGTATGCCAAAAGCCATGTGGACAAACCACAAAAGTTGTGGGATAGTGTTCTGTGGACTGATGAAACAAAATTAGAACTGTTTGGGCCCATGGATCAACGCTATGTTTGGAGGAGGAAGAACAAGGCCTATGATGAAAAGAACACCTTGCCTACTGTGAAGCATGGTGGAGGGTCAATCATGCTTTGGGGCTGTTTTGCTTCTGCAGGTACAGGGAAGCTTCAGCATGTGCAAGGTACCATGAATTCTCTTCAGTACCAGGAGATATTGGATGGAAACGTGATGCAGTCCGTCACACACCTGAGGCTTGGGAGACGTTGGACCTTTCAACAGGACAATGATCCCAAGCATACCTCCAAGTCCACTAGAGCATGGTTGCAGAGGAAAGGCTGGAACATTTTGGAGTGGCCATCGCAGTCACCAGACTTAAATCCGATTGAGAACCTCTGTTGGGACTTAAAGAAAGCAGTTGCAGTGCGCAAGCCTAAGAATGTGACTGAACTGGAGGCCTTTGCCCATGAAGAATGGGCGAAGATACCCGTAGATCGCTGCAAGACACTTGTGTCAAGCTATGCTTCACGTTTAAAAGCTGTTATAACTGTAAAAGGATGCTGTACTAAGTACTAAGATTGAATGTCACTTGGGGGTTGAATAAAACTGATAATGCTGTGAGCACAGAAAAGACATTTGTGGTTATTTCATTATAACTGTTATGTTATATTTGTCTGACCTACAAGTGCCTCTTTAATGTAAATGTAAGCAAGATGACTGAATGATCAAAAGCAATGTCAAACTGGCCAAAACACTCAATTTCAGTGGGGGTTGAATAATTTTGGTCACAACTGTACTGCCACACTAATCTCTCTCTCCCAGCCAGGCCAGGACTCTAATTCAACTATTGAGTGGAGATTACTCCATCTGGCTTCTTTCAGTCCTGGGTGAGGGAACACAGAGCACATTCCAGCACCTGACATACCACTGCCACTCTGCATATTGCAGGGGGCTACACCAGGGTGCTCCCTAAGGGCTCGTTCACACTAGGCTGTTTTGCCAACGCTTGCCAAACGCCCCTATAGCGTTTGGCAAGCGTTGGTCCGGCGTTTGCGGAGCGTTTTTTAACGCTCGGCAAACGCTCCGCAAACGCCGCATGCGCGGTTTAGCGGAGGTTGCTAGGCGTTTGCCGAGCGTTAATAACGCCCCACAAACGCCTATAATGCAGTTTGAGTGGTGTTACCGCTCCGCAAATGCCCCGCAAACCGCGTCGCAAACGCCGGCCGGGCGTTTGCGGAGCGGCACCATAGACGAGAATAGGAGGCTTCAAAGCCTCCTGACTCGTCCAGAGGCGTCCGTTTTGCCGCGACGCAACGCGACGCAAACGCTCCCGTTAGAACAGCACCATGTGCTGTAATGTGCAGAATTGGCAGAGGCGTTTGGGAAGCGGTAAAAACGCTTCCCAAACGCCTCTCTGCCGCCTGCACACAAGGCTAGTGTGAACGTAGCCTAAGTGGTACCTGATTCAAAGACCCCTACCCCCCAGACCCTGCCATTAGAAATCATGGAGCCTGAGTGCTGATTCACACATGTGCGGTGTGGATTGAAGCTCAGGTTTCACAGCTAATTGACACAGTAGTTGTTCAGCGGTTTAGTTCAGGATCAGCTCAGGATTTTATCCTGTTCACACGTCAGGTTTAGAAACGGTTTCCATAGACGTCAATAGCCTGTAATCTGCACCTGAAGCAGACCGCACTGCTCAGAAATTGGACATAACTCTTTTTTTTTAAATGCACTGAATCCTCACCACCAGTGCACTGGACATATATGAACAGGCACCATAGGAAGCAATGTTATTTCACATGTCATGCAGATTGGATGCGGTTCAAATCGCA
>CATNWA010003861.1:0-18631 GCA_951230385.1 Staurois parvus | reverse complement strand
TTTTTATTACACTTTTTTTTTTTTTTTGTATTGGTAGCGGTACCATTGTAACAAATACACATGGGGTGGGGAAGGATGTGGGGTACACCTTGTCAAAGAAGGCTTCCTGATTCCGAATAAGACCCCTTGCTCGCAGGCCTCCCAAAACCAAGACAAGCACGGTTGTGGGGAAGAGGCACTTGTTCCCTCCAATCAACATGCGGACACGGTGCTTTGGGGTGAGAGTCCCACTGTCCCAAAGAACCCACCCATGTTGTGAAAACATTTTTGGGCATGGGCGTTCCTCCATCAAAATCCAAACCAAGACCCGCGAAGGGCCTTGGTATGGATGGGGGGAGGGGACACATATGCATATTTTTGTTTTTTAATTCATTTATTTGCCGGCTAATGTAAGTAATTCTATTTTACATTCAGCTGTCAGCAGGGAAACAATATAATGTTTTTAGTAGCTGTACGGTATCTATACCGCATACTCAGATATGGTAAAGATACCCCTTAGTGACTCTGTTACCCCTCTGTTCGACAGTTCGTGGGGGTGTTCTAAGAAAGCTGTAATCTAATGGACTACTTGTAACAGTTTTTATTGCATCAGCCTTCCAGGAATGAGAATGGGTGGACCTACACACGTGTTTGCTACATGCAGTTTTGGTTAGTAAATCATGACAAGCAACACCACACGCTGAATAGACAAATGATAGTTTTTAATAAATTACCATAATGTTTTTATTCAAATTTATTGTTCACAGTATTGACAGCCAGAAAGTCAAATTTTAGGGATGAGATTTGAGTTTACAGGCATAGCTAGTATTGGCTGCTACCGCTGATATTTGATGAATGCTATATGAGCAAGTTAATACAATCCTCTTGTATCATCTAGCTGCTGTAGCTGAAAGACATTGATTTAGTGCCGAGGTATAATTTCATGCCACTAAATGAATTATTTCAAGGCTCCATTTTTTGCTATGTTGTTGTGCGGCTTCCAAAATCCAAGCAACCGCAAGGACAACCGTGTGAAGGCTGGACACAATGTGTCTTACGCAAATGCTGATGTTGTTGGTTGCTAGTGTAACCATGGCTGAATAATCTATTAATTGTTATGGGGGGCGCAGCTTAAAAAACTATTGGCAAAATTTATGTGTTAAAAAAACCTCACACTGACCTGCTGGGATGATCCACTCCCAACAAGTTGTCTCCACTGTGAAAGGAGCATTTTCCCAGACTGTCAAGCTTAATTTTAAACAAAGGGTAGAGGATGCTGGCTGAATATCATTAAAACCAAATATGAACCATGGTCATGGTAGTTGTATTTTTGTTTCAGCAGATAAGCAGAATTGGTTCATTGTGATTGATGTGGTTCCTAAGTCTCTCGGATGGTGTAACACATTGATTTACGTGGTGGAACATTTTTCTGTTTATTTGCTTGTTTGTTTTACTAATATTACTCTTTATGACACGTGTTGTGTGTTTATTTACATTGTATCTTTAAATGTGAATAAGTGAAGGGACAGGGGGCTACTTATGTACCCCTTACTCATTCCAACTGGGGGCAGATGTCATTGTGGCGTCACTTATTTGAAAACATTTCAATACCGTGCAATTTTTCACCTTCCTGCCCAGGCCATTTTTCAGGTTTCAGCGCTCTCACACTTTGAAATTGCCAAATTGCAGCGGTCATACAACACTGTAAACCAAAAACTAAAATTTTATCAATTTTATTCACACAACTAGAGCTTTCTTTTTAGGTGGTATTTAATCACCGATGGGTTTTATTTTTTGCTAAAATTAAACAAAAAGATGACTCAAAAATTTTGAAAAAAAAAACACTAGTTATTCTTTGTTTCTGTTATAAACGTTTACAAATAAATAATTGTTCTTCATACAATTTAGGCAGAGAGTGTATTTCTGCTACATGTCTTTGGTGAATATAACCCAACATTAGGATTGTATTTTTTTGTCTGTAGCGGAAAGTTATAGAGTTCACAAAAACTATGGTATAGATCTGATTATTGTTTATCCATCCTGAAGTACTGACAGGACCTAATCTAATTTCTTGAGGTCCAAGAATGTCCGGAACCAGGTACAGCTTATCCCCAAATGGACCCCTTTTTGCAGAGTAGACAGTCCGACGTACTTTCATAAGAGGTCATGGCGAGTATTTTTGCAGTTTTATTTTTGTGTCATTATTTTTCGGAAAATGAAAAAATCTAGAAAAAAATTATTTTCACTTTTTTTTTTTTTCAATTACTTTCACCAGTGCAGATCTTTCAGCAATCATGTCATATAACTGGCATGGTCGGTGAACAGCGACATCTAGGACTGGCTGACAGTATCGGAAAAAAAATATTATATATTTTTTTTTTTTTAGTTTATGTATTTATATTTTATTTTATTAAATTTTTTATTACTTTTTTTAAGATTTTTTTTTCATATTTTACTATGGACCAAAGTAGTACAATGTTACCATAGTAACATTGTACTACTTTGGGCGGGAAGTGATCAGTATTTTTTTTTTTTTTACACAATTTGCTTATGTGCAAAGAATTACTTTGCTCATAAGCAAGCATTTACCTGAATGAAATCGACTCATTCAGCTTTTTTTTTTTTTTTTTTTTTTTTTTTTGTGCTTAGCTGTGATCTGGTCACAGCTAATCAACATGACATGTGCATGTGATTAGCTGTGACCATTCACAGCTAGGCACTAGTTATACAATGGATGGCATCATGAATGAAGCCATCCATTGTATACAACTGTCATGTGACCTGCTGTGATTGGTCACAGCAGGTCCACATGGGCCGGTACCGGCAACGGGAGCGGGTAATCGGATCTGTCATAGGCAGTGTCCGAGGGTGTCCAAGGTGCACGGCCGTGGTGACAGATCGCACTACTGCGCCGCTCTGCATTAGCGCAAACAGCGCATGTGTGGGAGCACGCCAAATGGCGTGCACCCGGAGTGCAGAGACACATTTGAAGCCGCCAAACGGCCATTGGCAGGCGGCTAATGGTTAAAGGGTTGCCAGATTCTGTTAACCCCCTCCACAGACTCCACCTTGATCAGGTCAAGAGGACAAGGTGCCTTCCCAGAGAGTGCCCTCCTAGCAAGGTGGTCCTCCCAGTGCCGGATTTACAAGAGGGCAAAAAGGGCAATTTTGTCCTGCCCCCCCTGCAGGGGTGGGCCCCTCGACACCCAGACTTCCTGTATAAAAAAAAAAAGCATTAATTATAAAATTAGTAACTTTTTTTAAATTAAAGTGTGTGTGGGTGTCAGGATACCGAACAGTTAAGCGTGACTTCAGAGGCAATCAAAGAAAGGGGTAATGGCTTCTGGCAGCTGCATATAAGAGCTGGAACTGGATGTCAGGAACGTCTGTGGCAATGCAGACTACAAATTAACTACCAGCTGGTCAGCAAAGAAAAGCAAGCGATATGATGCCAACCCAACATTCAATCTCACAGAAAACATTTTTCTCTCAGAGAAAAATTCAGATGTGAAATGTTCAATGTTATTTTAGATCAGTTGTCTGTTGCTTTACAAGAGCGCAGGGTAGCATACCAATCAGTGTATGAGAGGTTCAAAGTAATAGTCGACTTATGTAGTCCACCTGATGCAGAGATAAAAATGAGGTTTAGAAACTTATTAGTGCTTTCCCTCGAGACTTCATTAGTGTGTTAGTTGAGGAAATTGTCCAGTTTGCAGCCTTTACTAAGCTCCGACCATGTCTCACTCTATCTGAACAGGTAGTTTTATTACATGATGAAAGAGCTTGTTGATACCTTTCCAGGTGTTAACATAGCTCATATATATTTGAGCATGTGGTCACTAGTTGTTTGGGAGAAAGGTCATTCAGGAAATTGACACTGAAAAAGAATTATCTGAGAACCACGATGATCCATGAAAGTTTAAAGCCAGCCATGGATGGTTTGAGTCTTGGCTGGTTCAGCAGGAACCTACGAAGATTCAATCCATCTATGGGGCAAGCTTGTTGTATCCAAGTTGATCCATCGATTGATTTCAGTACAACTTTGATGGATTTTTCGTATGCAATTACTGTCTGCAGCTACTGTCTGATCACTGTGTTCTGCAGCCAGGAAGGCTCCCCACCGGCTGAACACAATAGTGCTACAGGAGGCATTCCCTCATCAACAAATATTGTGTTGATGGGGGAATCAAGCAATTTTCTTTCCCTCCACCCTTCGTTGGGCTGCCTTCTGGCTATTGAGAGCAGTATCCTCAAGATAATACAGTTTGATGAGCTAGTTAAAGATTCTGCAGCTGCTAAGTGCAAGAAGAAAGACTTTTTTGTAAATATTGTAGTGTGATGTATGACTAGTCAGTTCCAATTACCTGTGTAATGTGTATTCTTACAGTCAACAAAAACTGATAAAAAAAATCTGACAAGTGTCTTCTTCAGAACCTAACATATTTTTTTAGAACAAATGTGGTTTATCATTAATTTCAGTTCACTTTTTTATTTGTCATATGACTTAATTTCTATGTCGATGGCCCCCCACACTTGAAGTGCCCTGGGCCTCCCCAAGTTCTAAATTTGGCACTGTGTCCTCCCTGTGTTGAGAGCATGAGGTCTGCCATGGTTCAGGAGGGGGGCCTCATGCTTGCTGCCCCCACCCCTTTTTCCTGGACAGCCAGGCTGTAATCTTGGATAAGGGTCTGATGCAAATTGTTTTTGGGGGGGTGCATGCTTTCTTGTTTTTTTTGCATGAAGGACTCCTAAAATCCATATTAGACCCTCATCTAGGGTAAGGGTCTTGTATGGATGTTGAAGGCACTTCTTGGCTTTAAAAACAAATGTCCTTTAATTGCAATATGTATGGTATTTTTTTCTTTGTAAATTACCTTGCTGCTTTAGTACATCATACAGGTGCACCACTTCATATGCAAGTTTAAGGCATCCCTAATCACGTTATTTAACCGCTTCTCGACCCGCCCTATAGCAGAAGTACTGCTACAGGGCAGCATGGTGGCGCAAAATCACGTATACATACCCACCACTGTCAGCAACAGCTTACAGCTGTGGGTCACCGGGTCCCGGCTGGCATCCGGCGATCACCAAGGAACACTGACAGAGCAGAGGTCTGTATGTAAACAATACAGATCTCTCCCCTGTCAGCACCAGCATGCTGCTTTGTATTGCCCTGCATAGCAGAGCAATACAAAGCAGCATGCTTACACAGTAAATCACACACAGACAAAATAGTAAAACAGCACACAGTTAACCCTTTTATCACCCCAGATGTTAACCCCTTCCTGCCCAGTGTCATTAGCACAGTATCACTAATCACTGTATTAGTGTCAGTGGGGAAGTCAGTGACAGTTAGTCAGTTCCCCCCCAGTGCCAGAATGCCACGCCTCAGTCCCGCTATAAGTAGCTGATCGCCGCCATTACTAGTATATAAATAAAACAAATTCCAGTATATACGCGCTATTTGTAGATGCTATAACTTTCACGTGAACCAATTAATTTACATGTATTGGGATTTTGTAGCAGAATACATTTTGGCCTAAATTTATGACGAAACTTGATTTTTAAATTTTTTTTACAGGATATGCTTTATAGAAATAAAAGTCAAAAATATTGTTTTTTTCTTTCAAAATTGACGGTCTTTTTTTGTTTTATAGAACAAATAATTAAAAAAAAAGCAGAGGTGATCAATATACTACCGAAAGAAAGCCATTTGTAGGAAAACAAGAACATGAATTTCATTTGGGTGGAGTGTTGCATAACCGCAATTGTCAGTTAAAGTAACTCAGCGTCGTATTGCAAAAACTGGCCTGGTCAGGAAGGGGGGTAAATCCTCTGGAGGGCAAGTGCCTAAAGGAATTGTGTCTTTAGCTTTTTACCACTTCAATACCAGGCACTTTTTCCCCCTTTCCTGCCCAGGCCAATGTTTTCAAGCTTTCAGCGCTGTCAAACTTTGAATGACAATTGCTGGGACCATACCAAATTAAATTTTTATCATTTTTAGTCTGAGGTATTTAGTAAGTAGGCATGATGAGTATTTTGAAGTTGTAATTTTTTTTGTTGCATTTTTTTGGAAAATGAATAAATTTAAAAAATTGTTGTTTTCACAATTTTTTTTAGCATACTGTCACCAGTGCATTACAGTATCACATAACTGGTATGGTGGTGATCAGGGACACTGACTGGTGACAGTATGTAAAAAATGAAAAAAAAATAATACTTCCGTTTTTTAAATATATTTTTCATTTTTTTTTCTTATGGTTTTTTTTTTGCAATTTTTTAAAATATAATATCCTGTGACCAGAGCCAATACAGTGTTACCATAGTACTGTTACTGGGGAGGTGATTCAGGATTTTTTTTTTATACCACATGTATAATCGCTCATATAACAGTGATGCTCATTGTTATAAACGATCATTTTTTCTGAATTGAAGTCTATTCATTCAGTGTATGCAGTTGTGATTAGCTGTGATTGGCCACAGCTAATCAAGCCATGGTACATATGGGCTGTGATTCGTCCTGCCTGTACCATGTGATTACTGTGACACAATCACCAGGGAGATCAACACAATAGTACACAATTGTCATGCGATCTACTGTGATTGGTCACAGCTATCACCATGGGGTACTGGCAGCAGGCTGGTACACTGATATGTCATCCACAGGACACAGTGGGTGACATATTGCACCACAGCATGGCCCCTGTGAGGCCCTTGCAAGGGGCATTCTGGGAGGATGTTATAATGACTCCACCCAGATCTAGAGTGGCTCCATCTGACCATTATCTTTGTTGACTATAGGCCATGCAGGAAACTGGCTAAGAGTGCTGCTCCCATACTGAACTGTTTTTTTTTTTAAGTTTTGCATGTTTACCCAATGGCAGTGCCCAGCCACTCATGCCTTTTTGTTTACCTGAAAAAAGGCCAAAAAGAAACACATTTGGCTCCCCATACATGACAATGGGGTTCGCCACTATGTTCATACTTTACAAATTTTTACAGCTGGAAAACTTTGCAAGGTTCGCCCATCCCACCATTTTAAGTTGCTTTAATCTAACTCTACGTTCCTATGTTTTATGCATTATATAAAGGCAAACGGATCATAAGAGCTGCCTCTCTTACTTGATTAACATTCACTTCAAAAACTTACAGTAGATAGGATTTTTTTTTTACTGACTGCCAGCCTGCTGCTTTACAAAATTGTTTCAGCATCTGCTTTAGCTGTAAAAAAATATTGCAGCACCAGGCTTTTTTCCACATCTGTGCAGTACATTAATGGCCTATTTTGAACTGAAGTAAATTAATGTAGTTTTGTACTAATGAAAATGGCAAACCAAAGATATTGCAGGATTCATTTTAGGTTACTGAACAATGAAAAATTATCATAAATTCCAGTAAAATAGCACAATTGTGGTTTCATTTTCGATATCTCATACATTCACTTGTAAAAGATATGCTTTTTTTTTAATACTTAGTTGCTCAATGTTTCCTATTATCTTTCTATTTCTAGAGAAGATTCTATGAACACATGATGAGTCTGCCTGTTATTAATGCTTAAAAAAGAAGTTTTAAGCTGAAGTCTGGGAACTTAGGCTTTCCCCTAGCCTTGTCTCCCTTCCCAACTATATCGCTTTTCTTGATTTAGAAAAAAAATAAACATTTGTAAATGTTCCGAGATAAATCTTTAATTCTTCCCACTCTGTCCAAAATTTAATTTAATCAATGTATCCAGTGGTGTCACGGTTGTTCTGTGTTGCATCTCCTTCCCCTTGTGTTCTTGCACAACCTTCCCAGTGGGAGAGAAAAAAGCTTCCTTTTCTTTTTTAAGCCCCCAACTAAAAAGTAAAGGTCACTTAAAGGAGAAAATATGTAGTTTATGCAAAAAACAAACATCACTCTGGTGTTCTTAGCTGTCCCACGTTGCCTCTAAGAGTGTAGAACTGAGCAATCATGTGACCTCTGATCTTTCTGGACAATCAGTCTGCTCAGAGTAGGTGAGCGGTGACTGTCCAATTACCGCTCTCTGCTCTGCTCCTCCAGTGTTCACTGGAGAGGGGGCAGCTGGCTCTGGACTCTCAGTTGTGCACTGAGATGCAGAAAAAGCTTTTAATCAGGTGGCTGTTAGGATCCTTCTAGAGCCTGAATTGCCCGTTCTGCCTTGTCAGTTGTGATAGTGGGCAAAAGCATGTTATCATGCTGATGCCTGGTCACTGGAGAACAAAAAAGTACAGTGCAAAGAAAAAGTATGTGAACCCCTTGGGGATTACGTGGAGTTTTGCATGAATTGGGCATAAAATGTGCTGTCTGAATGTCATCTAAGTCACAACAATAGAAGAAACACAGTCTGCTGTAGTTTCATTTATACCACTTCACCATACATTAGATGTTGCCATGGTTTAATTGCACATAACATGTAAACATTCACAGTGCAGGGAGGGAAAAAGTATGTGAACTTTGGACTTAATAAGTGGTTGACCCTCCTTTGGCAGCAATAACCTCAACCAAACGTTTCCTGTATAGTTGCAGATTCAGACCTGACACCACATGATCTGGAGTAATTTTGGACACTCCTCTTCACAAACTGTTTCAGTGTAGCAATATTCTTGGGATGTCTGGTGTGAATCGCTCTCTTAAGTCATGCCACGAGCATTTCAATCAGGTTGAGGTCAGGACTCTGACTGGGCCACTCCAGAAGGCGTATTCTGTCGCTGTTGCAGCCATTGTTTTGTTGAATTACTTGTATGCTTTGGGTCATTGTCATGTTGCATCACCCATCCTCTGCGGAGCTTCAGTTGGCGGACAGATGGTCGTACGTTTTTCCTGCAAAAGTTTCTTGATAAACTCTGGAATTCATTTTCCCATCAATGACAACAATCGCCGTCCAGGGACCTGAGCAGGCAAAGCAGCCCCAAACCATGATGCTCCCTCTGCCATGTTTTACAGTGGGGATGAGGTTTTGATTGTTGGTGTGCCTGTGTCTTTTTTTCTCCACACATAGTGTTGTGTGTTCTTACTCAAACAACTCAATCTTGGTTTCATTCTGTCCACAGCATATTTTGCCACTAGTTGCTGTGGAACATCCAGGTGCTCTTTTGCAAACTTCAAACGTGCTGCAAAATTCTTTTTGGACAGCAATGGCTTCCTCCGTGGTGTCCTCTAATGTACTCCATTCTTGTTTAATGTTTTCCTTATTGTAGATGTGTCAACAAAAATGTTAGCATGTGCCAGAGATTTCTGTAGGTCTTTAGCTGACACTCTGGGATTTTTTCTTCTTACTCATGCAGCATTCTGCGCTGTGCTATTGCAGTCATTTTTACAGGGACGACCACGCCTAGGGAGAGTAAGCAACAATGCTAAACTTTCTCCATTTGTAGACAGTCTGTCTTACCGCTGGACACATGAACATCAAGGCTTTTGGAGTACTTTTGGTAACCTTTCGAGCTTCATGCAAGTCAACAATTCTTTGATCGTAGGTCTTCTGGAGAGCTCTTTTCTGCGAGGCATGGTTCACATCAGACAGTGCTTCTCGAACAGACCAGTAAACCCAAAACAGGTGTGTGTCTTTTAAGGGCAGGACAGCTGTCAGCAACAACATCCAATATCATCACACTGATTGGAGGTCGAAGGTTGGCTCACTCTGGCCCCAATTAGCTCTGGGAGAAGTCATTATGCTAGGGCATTCACTTACTTTTTCCTCCGCTGCACTGTGAAATGTTTACATGTTATGTTGCAATTACACCATGGCAAAGTCTAATGTTTGTGTAGTATTATGTTCACAGCAGACTCGTGTTTCTTCTATTGTTGTGACTTAGATGACGTTCAGAGCACATATTTTATGCCCAATTCATGCAAAACTCACGTAATCCCCAAGGGGTTCACATACTTTTTCTTGCAAGCTGTAAGTGTTCTCCTGTGACCAATGAATAGCTGTCCCATTTTAGGTGTGCAGAGAACTGTGGAGAGATGTCCTCTTAGCAGTTGTCCCTGTACTTTCACAGCTCTAACACCATACTAAGTTTTAGATCAAATATGTCTACCATTACAACCTTACCAGAATTGACCTAGCAATGGCCAGAATAGTTACTTGTCAAACCATAACAACAGAAAAACCTACCAGCTTAACTTACCAGCCAGCCTGCAACCAACCAACCAAATTATTGTCTAAACAGTTCATGTTAAAATAAAGGGGGTTTAGGTTTGCACACAATTGCAAATACATGCATAAGCTGCAGAGCCTTCGTCATGGTACCCTGGTATTTCTGCAGTCCTAACTCTATAATTTTGAAAGCCTCCATAGTAGAAGCTTGTACACTGTTTAATTATTTTTTGTGAATGGATAGGATTGAGGGCAAATGTGAGACTGGAGGGAGTCCCCACTCCTCCCTCTTAAGGCATCGCGTCGTTGGTGGCACACTGGACACCCAGCATACAGCACAATGGCATCTAAGGTGTCCAACATGCTGAATCACCAGTATATGAAGAGTATAAAAAGGAATGGCAACATACCCCAATCTATAAACTAGCCTTCGCAGCAAGGAGACATGGAAGGGCGTGTCAAACAACAACACAGAAAAAATTCCCCCAGCTCAACTTACCAGCCAGCCTGCAAACCAACTAAATTATCCTTTCTAACAATTCACATAAACAATAGGGGTTTCGTTTGGCGCACATGAAGAGGCTCTGCAGCTTACGCATGTATTTCCAATGTGTGCAAAAAAATAAAAACCCCTGTTTTTAAACATGAACGGTAGAACCACGGGAAGATAATTCAGTTGGTTGCAGGTTGGCTGGTAAGTTGAGCTGGGATTTTTCTTTGTGTTGTTTGACATGCATTTGCCCTTTCATGTGCTCTTCCTACTGGAAGGCCAGTTATAGATTGGGTCAGTTGCCATTTTGTTTGTACCAGACTAGTTACATCTTTTGAATTTCAATTCCAACTAAATAAACAGAGTACAGCAGTGCATGATATTCATTTTCATGTATGCTATTTCCTGCATTCACCAGCTGTCAGGAGAGAGGGAGGAAAGGGAAGGAGAGGAGGAGGAGCTGAGTGGTGCAACACATTGACGGGGCAGGGCTTAAAAAAAAACAGCACCCATAGGTGTAAGCATATACACATCTGATGCTAGAAGGTACCAGGAACACGGAACTGAAAATTCCAGCCCAATACCAGTGTCTGCATGTGTGTGTGTGTATACAATGTGTATGTACAGTATACATGTATATGTACAGGTATATGTTGTAGACAGTATGTATGTTTAATGCATGTATGATGCAGAGTGTGCATGTATATTTGTATGCCCCTATGTGGCAGTGTGTGTATATATGTTGTATGCATTTATATTGTCTCAGTCTTCCATCCAACATTCTTTGCTGTGTGTCCTAAATGGGAGTTAGTGTTCTATAGTGAGGGTTTTATCAGATATCTCACTGCCATGAGAGTTAATAGTTTCTAAACTTAATTTTTTAACATAACTGTAGCACTGCACCCTTGGGACAAGCTGGAAAATATTTTATTTATGGGTCCTGCGCTCAATAGATCCCAACCCTAAGCAAACCCTATCCCTCTGGCACAAAATGGTGAATGAATAGCAAATTACCCCCGCCAAGAAATTTGCTGACAACAGGGTTAAATAAAACAAGAAACAGATTTTATGGAGAATTAAAATGCAGTGTAGAGGGGTGGGTTCCTTTCAACTTCAAAACTTACTTTTATTCTTTTATGCAATGCAGTAAATTTGGTCTGCCACTAGAGGGTGACTTCACAGCCAAGAGTCTCCGGATGGCAGAGTTGCACTTTAAGCAGAATACAACTGATTATCAAAACAAACTTACTTATGCTCTATTCAATTGGAAATGTATTTCCCACCACCTGGTGTATGATTCTGCTTGCTGAGGGGCGTTAGCAAAAAATCACCTCAGAGTTCAGAACAGGATGCACTAAAGAGGTACCTTTAATAAGGCTACTAAGCCAGATTCCCCCACTTCAGTCACTTGTAACGGTGGAGCTCTAGTTGGTGCACGTTTTAGATCCTTACAATGAAGTAAATAGCAGCTGAAGGCTTCTTTGGAGTTTCAGCTGGTGTGGGTTACATCAGATTTCACTAGGTTTCTGAGCTGAGGAGAGTCCAACCTCAGTGTCTAAAGGCAACACAAAGCACCCCAAGACCAGGGGCAGTCGCAGGATGCAATCTGTCCCAGTATGTGTCAGTCCCCCGGGGCAGACAGTCTCAATTACACTGGTGGTGAGGGGCAAAGAGGCAGAGGGATCTCGTGTGGCTTGCACAGGGCCCTGGAATGGTTGTGAGATCCCAGCAGTGGGCGTGCGGATGTACCAGTCTATATGCAAAGTGTTAAATGGTGTGTCTTACTCTCTCCAGGGGGGGACAGTCTCACCAGACTCTGAACACACAGCAAGGTCCCTCTATCAGCGCTGCGTGCTGTAGTGCCTCCTCCTCTGCTTGGATGGGCTCCACATGTCCCTGTCTTTTCTCCAGCCTCGTGTCTCTCTTCTTCTCCCCTCTCCACTCGTCCTGCTTCCTCCCCCTCCCATGGAGTTACCTTTTGCTGGTGTAGTGGATTGTCATAAACTTGGCAGAATGCCTCAGTTTTACAAACAGGAGAGATAGAGAGAATGTGACTGACCAGGCCTGAAAAATGTGATTCCCCTTTGAATTCCTTTTTGTACAAAGGGCCGGGTACAAAACTCCCCCAATCGAGAAGCTTTGGTCCTTTCCAAGACAGCGGTAAAAGCAACCCGTTACATGCTTTTTTTTTAAAACCACGCGGAGAAAAAAGCAAAGTTAGTACCACAAAAATTAAAATTTTTCACACTTGCATAAAAAATCTGCAGGGGGAACTCCCCCCAATGTAGCAAAATTGAGGGTTGTCCTGCCCTTAGGCCCCCAAAAATGGGAAGGGCCCAACCCAGAGGGTGCCAGGGGGTGGTTGGGGCTGTTTTTCTACCTAAAACTCCCTGTGGGGAAAACCCGGGCATAAAGAGATTCCTTTGAAAACCCCATGTACTATTCCTCAGATTTTTTCCCCCAACACATATTTGCAGTCTTTTTGGGGGGTTTGAATAAATCTACGCCCCTTTTCTGTTTCGGGGCCTTAGAAATTTGGTTCTGGGCGTTGTTTCCCAAATGTTGGTTCTAAACACTACTTGTCAGGGCTCCCAGGTGTGACCAGAGGTGTGTAAATAAAGCGGGGAAACGCAGACTTCGGGATATGTGATAAACAAAAATAATTTATTAACACTAAAAAATTTCAAAACTTAAACGCAGTGAAATTTACAAAAACAAAAAAATCCCAGTGCAAACAAAAAAACCCAAACCCACGGTTAAACATAAAAATTTTAAGAAGCTGTCAGGGCAGGCCGGGTCAATTCAAATAGGGGCAGGTGGGGTACGGGGGGAAACCCAAGCGGGGTTTGGGGGGGTAAAGGAAGGTTTCGGGGCCAGGTAGCTAGCTAGCGTTTTAAGAGGGTCAGGCAGAGGGAGGTCAGGGTCAAAGCCAGGGATCAGAAAGGTAGCGGGGAGCGTAGTACAGGGGGTCACCCCCAGAGGGATGGTCAGGGTCACAAGCCGGGGGCAAAAACGGTTAGGGGCCCGGTTTATTTACAGAGGGTCAGGCAGGGGGATGGTCGGGCAAAGCCAGGGTTTCAAAAAACAGGTAGCAGAGAATCAGACGGGAACCCGAGAGCGGGAACAGGTTAACGGGGGCCAAAAGGGAAAAACCCAACAACACCAAAGGGGAGAGTCTGCAATTTGGGGCCACCCCCAAAAAATTACCCCAGCTTTCCCATTTCCCGGGGTGTTACCCGGGCTGCAAAGTTGAGTCTCTTGTTTTGTCTGGGGCATCGTTTGGCCACCCCGGGGCCCGGCAGATAAAAAAAGGCAGGTGAGTCCCCCCAATTCTGGTAGCCCATTCCTGACAGTACCCCCCCTAAAGGGAGGGGCCCTCGGACGCCCCAAAACAGCCCTTAGTTTGGGAAAAAAAATTTTCCCACCGCCCGGGTCTGGAACTGGGGGGATATAAAAAGCTGGCACACCGGGCGGGGAACTCCGGGCGGGGGGCACATGGGGCAGGGGCACCCCGGGCAGGGGCCCACATTGGGAAAAGGGGCCCCGGGGGCCCGGGACCCCGGGCCCAGAGGCACACCAGGGGGGACTCCGGGGCAAAAGGCACATTGGGAGGGACTCCGGGGCAGAGGCCAATGGGGGTGGCCCTCCGGGCAGGGGGGCACATGGGGGGGAAAAATTTCCGGGGCAGGGGAAACATCGGGCTGGACTCCGGGGAGAGGCCCCTTTTCGGGCTGGACTCCCGGAGAGGGCACTTTGGGGGTGGCCCTCCGGGAAAGGGCACATGGGCGGGGACCCCGGGAGAGGCAGATCGGGCGGGAAATGGGGCAGAGGAAACATAGGGGGGGACCCCGGGGGAGAGGCAATCGGGCAGGATCCGGGGCCCGGAGGCACTTTGGTTCCCAAGGCGAGAAGACCCAAAAGGCCGGGGGTTTCACCAGGCGGGAGCAGCAGGCACCGGGCCCCCCGGGCGGGGCGCAGGTCCCGGGGCCCCCCCGGGCGGGGGCAGCAGGCCCCGGGCCCCCCGGGCCCGGAGCAGCGGGGAAACCGGGCCCCCGGGGGCGGGGGCGCAGGCAACCGGGGCCCGGGGCCCCGGGCGGAGCAGCGGGAGCGGGGCCCCCGGGCGGAAGAAAGCAGGCCCGGGCCCCCGGGCGGAGCACCCAAGGCCCCGGGGCCCCCGGGCAAAAGGCAGCAGGCCCCGGGCCCCCAGGCGGGGGCGAAGGCATGGGGCCCCCCCAGGCGGGGGCCCGACGGGCCCGTGGGGCCCCCGAGGAGCGACAGGTCTCGGGCCCCCCGGGGGGACCCGGGGGCGCCGGACCCCCAAGTGGAGCAAAAAAAAGGGTTTTGGGGGCCCTCGGCGGGAAGCGGCGGGGCCGGACCCCCCGGGTGGAGCGGAAAGGTTTTGGGGGCCCGGCCCGGGGGGGCGCAGGTCTGGGGCCCTCAGGCGGGCGGGGGGGGCCCCGGGGCCCCCAAAAGTGGAGCGAACAGGTCTCGGGCCTCAGGCGGAGCGGCGGGCGCCGGCCCCCCAAAATGGGGGGAAGGTTTCGGGCCCCCCCGGGGCGGGGGCGCCCAGGTTCGGGCCCTCAGGGGGGGTGGCGGGCGCCGGCCCCCCAAGAGGGAGCGACAGGTCTGGGGCCCCCCCGGCAAAGGCGGCGGGGCCGGCCCCCCCGGGTTTGGGGGGGACGGTCTGGGGCCCCCCAGGCGGAGCGACGGTCTGGGGGCCCCTCAGGCGGAGCGGCGGGGGGCCGGAAAACCCCAAAGGGCGGGCGCGGGTTTCTGGGGGCCCCCCAGCGAAGGGGCCCCGGGAAACCGGGGGTCCCCAGGAGGGACTGTGGGAAACCGAGTCTTTTGGGAAAGGACTGCGGGCCCCGGCGTTTGGAAAGATTTTGGGGCACCCGAGTCGTCGGGCCCAAAAATTTTGGGGGGGCCATCGAGTCAATGGGGGGAACGGGGCATGAGTCAACTGGGGGGAACAGCGGGCATCGAGTCTTTCTGGAAAGGGGATTTGGGGGAAACCGAGTCGCCCGGGCAAGCTGCGGGCCCCCCCCGAGTCTTTGGGAAAGGTTCGGGAATGGGAATTTTAAAATGGCGGAACAGGCGGGCATGAGTCTTTTCGGGCCCGGGAATGCGGGCCCGAGTTTTTGGAAGTCGGGGGCACCGAGTGTCTTGGCTAGACTGGGGCACCGGTGTCTGGCAAGGACTGGGGGGCCCCGGTCGTCTGGAAAGACTGGGGGGGGCCCCCGATAAAACTGGCGGTACAGGGGGCCCACCGGTCGTCGGGGAAAGCATGGGCTCCGAGGTCAACAGGCACAAACGTGGGAACTGGGTTTCTGGTATGGGGAAATTTTTGGGGTTCGACAGCGGGGCATGGGGTCCCCCCCCAGGTATGACAGGGGCCACTAGGTCCCCGGGGGCAATCAGGCTTTTTGGCTTCCCGGGGCGGGCACCGCGTCATCTGGAAAGGGCAGTGGGCAGGGGTTCACCGGGGTCTGGACGGGGGGTTTGATCAATTGGCACGACAGCGGGCACTGGATAAAGGTCCCGGATCATTGGAAGAAAACAGGGGGGATCGAGTAAAAAGGGCCTTTTTGGATGGGCGGGGGGAAATCATTTATCATGTGAGAAAGCGGCCTTCAGGCTAAATGCGGGGGGGAAAAATCAGGCTGAGTAGAGGTTTCGGGGCTGAGTAGGGGGTTTCAGGTTTGGGGTAAAGGCTTCAGGATGAAGGAGGGGGTTTCAGGCTAAAAGAGGGATCAGGTTTGAAGGGGCCCTTCGGCTGAAAGAGGGGGGCACGGTGAGTAGAGGCACGGGCCCTGGTAGAGGCATCAGGCTGAGTAGACCCATAAGGCTGAAGAAGGCATCCGGCTGAAGGGGAAGGCCCCGGGTCGGGAAGAGAGGAAACCCGGCTAAGGAGAGGAATCCGGTTTGGAGAGAGGCTTCAGGTGAGTAGAGGCTTCGGGGTGATTTGGGTTTCGGGCCCGGCCCCGGGGAAGGGCAGGTTCTCAGGGGCAGGCTCACGGTTTGGGTTACGGGCGGAGGGGTATTGGTTGGAAAAAATTTTTTCGTTTTTTTCTGGTTTTAACTACGGGAGCACTGAAAAGAAAAACGCAGGTTGCAAACGAAGGGGATGCGGGGGGAGACAGAAAAAAAATGGAGGATGGAAAGGAGAGGGGACAGTTGCTACAGGGGGCTTTTTTACAGGGTTAAGGGCGGGGTTAGGTGCAGGGGAGTGGGAAAGGGTTTATTTGAATGCGGTAGAATACCCAAAAAGTATCTGGGCTGTTAACTGGGGACGGGTGGGTTTACAGGAGTGGGAGTTAGAAGCAGGACTGGGTTTTTGAGCGGGACGGAGGCGGGGTGAAAACAAGTTGTCCATGTCTGCAAGTTTGGGTTTGAACAAAAGCTGAGTTTAAACACAAAGCCGTCTGGTCAATGACTGCACTCCCTTTTTATCCCAATTTTTGGGGGGGTCTGTGGTGAAATGGGGAAGAAACGTCCGGAAAGAAAAACCCACATATCCTCTAAAAACCCCCACCCCCGGGGAATTTTACCGGGGCCCTGCACTAAATGGGGCAAAAAATTCACCCCTGCTTTGGGGGGGAAACCAGTTGAAAAACCAACTCAACCCAAAAACCCTAAATTTAAAGGGGCGAAACCTTTCAGGAATCTGTGCCCTGTCTACTAGAAACATGGGGCGGGGCCTTTAACCCTTGGTTAGTATTTGGGACTCCCCTGGGTTACTCCTTTCAGATTTTGATAACCCTTTATCCCTGTAATCAAACACAAAGCAGATATAAATACAAACCTCATCCAAAATTCCATTTTTCCCCAAGAAAACCAAACCCCAAAGGGCTTCCCTTTTTGCGGGAAATTTCTGGTCAGGTTTTGGCCCCCCCCTTGGTGTAATGTCAGGGTCCCCGGTTTGTGCCCAAAGAGGTGGTGGACTGACGCAGGGAAAGGGCAGACTTCAGATATGTGAAAAAAACAAGATAATTTATTAAAAACCAATAAAAAACAAAAAGCAGTGCAATTAAAAACCAAAAAATACAGTCCCAAACCCCCCAAACCCCCCCACAGAAAACCCAGTACATACAAGAAAAAGGGGGGTTATCAGGGGGGCCGGGTTTAATTATCAATGGGCAGGTGGGTTTACAGGGGGAGAAGCAGAGATTGGTGGGGGTCACGGGCCAGGTTCAGCGGGGTAGTAGCGGGGCGTAGTACAGAGGGTAGGCAGGGGGAGGGTTTCGGGTCACAAGCCGGGGATCGGGGCCCAGGTAGCAGGCGCGTAGTACAGGGGGGTCGGGCAGAGGGGAGGGGTAAGGGTCACAAGCCAGGGATCAAAAAACAGGAGCAGGCGGTGTACAGAGGGTAAAGGCAGAGGGATGGTCGGGGCCCAAGCCGGGGATAAAAACGGGTTTAGCAGAGAATCAGACAGGAACGAGAGCAGGAAAGGTTACAGGGCCCAAAAAGAAAACAACCCCAAGGCAGTGTCTCCCAAGTCGGGCCCACCCCTTTAAAAATCCCCCCAGCATAATCTTTTCCCAAGGTGTTAGGGGCTGCAAAGGGGGGTTTTTTTGGTTGCTGGGAGCATCGCGGGCCACCCCGGGTACTGCAGATCAAAAAGGGGCAGGGGGTGTCCCACCATTGTGGCTAGCCCATTCCTGAAAACTACTGATCATCAAACCCTGCTTCTTGTTTGGCTCTTGCCCTCCCCCAGTTCGGGTTTCCCTCCACTTTTTCCTTCTCCCTCATAAAAACAATGGACCCCAGTTTTTCGGGTTTCCCTTGCAATTTTTTCCTGCAGGTTGGGCCTGGGGGCACAAATTCAGGAAAGCCTCGGGCCCTTTAAGGGGAAATTTCCCGCAGTCACTCCAGTGGAAGAAAAAAAGGGTTGGGTTGGGAAATGTCGAGGGCCCACCAGAAAATTTTCTGTCCCCCTTTCCCCTCACTCTAAACGGGTCCTTTTTCATCTGCGGGGAGGGGGGTTTGGGGTTGGACCTGGTCACAGGTCTAGGCCTCTGGAATTTGGGGGGGGGTTTGGACTGTGGATCAGATTGTGTTGGTGACGG
>CATNWA010003860.1:0-23127 GCA_951230385.1 Staurois parvus | reverse complement strand
ATAGGTGCCTGGGTAGTGCGCTGACCGTGATTAGTATTCACCTTCAATCTGTGCTCTGGTGGTGAAGGATCTGTGCTCACTGGGCCGCACTAGGCCTCACCCACCCTCCTGTGTCACTGATGGGGGGGAGGGAGGAAGATGATGATGCCCCTCCGGCGCGGATCGCCAGACCCAGAGGGGAGGGAGACAAGTAAGCTGCTCCCTGCAACGCGCGGAAGGGGGGGTGACCAGCCGTCCCCCTTCCCGCTCCCGACTCACCACCACCAGCTGATCCGAAGGAGGATGCCGCGGCTGCACCTAGCCGAGCAGGCCGCACCGGGTCGTCAACCGCAGGAATAAAAGTGTATTTTATGCATCATCGTGGACATCTTACCGACCCTCCTTATACCACTTATGCTGTTTAAAAACACTTGATTTCTTCATGGAATGTTCACCATAAGCCTGTTGTAGCAGAGGTAACGTTTCATTGCACTTTTGCAAATATTAATGCAAAATTTTGATGTTAATCTGCTGCTCCAGATTCCAGTCACTCATTTTTCACCACTCATGGAGTGAGCTCATTGAGTCAAGTTAGAACATGCCAGGACATGCTCAAGTGCAAATGGCTGTGTGACTCACCACCATAGTGATACGTGGTGGGCATTCTGGGAATTAAGTTGTCATGCCTCGTATAGTGTAGTGGTGCTTCACAAAGCTCAAGTCTGAGCTAGAGCTCATTTATGCATTTTCCACAAGTATTCCACACAAGCGTATCGCCCTAAAGCTATTCAAGTGATATAGGTAAAAAGACTACATAAAGGTTAGAAACTCCCTCCTAATCAAATGAGGGCTCAAGCTCAAAAGTCTTGGTCTGGTTTCACTAACAATGTGGTAAACAGGGCAGTAGGCAACTGCATAACCCGTCCCTTATACCACAATGCGATCCCTTATTTCCTCCTCCCATGCTAGTCTCCAAGACTTCTCTAGGGCGTCACCCATTCTCTGGAACTCCCTACCCCAATCTATCAGACTATCACCTACTCTACTTGCCTTTCAGCGATCACTGAAAACCTTTCTCTTCAGGGAAGCCTATGCCACCTGCTGCTAATTCTGGAATCCTCTACTCTTCCAACCACTCCATCCCCCACAGTGACTACCTATTGTACCATTCACCCCTCCCTCCTAGATTGTAAGCTCCAAGGAGCAGGGCCCTCAAATCCCCTCTTGTATTGGACTGTATTGTTACTGTATTTTCTCCCACTATAATGTAAAGCGCTGAGCAAACCGTTGGCGCTATATAAATCCTGTACAATAATAATAATAATAATCTATGCCTCCTGTGCAGGAGTGAATTTAGGTGAGCTCAGATTTCTCTGTATTCCTTCAGAATGGTGAGTGACATCACCCTCACCTAGGAGAACAAGCTGGAAGCTGAGGTTTTAAGTATGTTTTTTTTTTCCCCCCATTGTTTTCTCTAATTCTTTTTTGTCCTAGGCTTTGAGGAGGTTTACTATAAAGGGTTTAGTTACTGCGAACTGTTTTAAAATCAAATTTTCTGAGAAAATTTAGTATTAAAGATTTAAGCTTAAAGTCAAGGCATTATCCAAATACATTTACAAGCTCCCCTTCTCCTCTACAGCATTTCTCGCATTATCCATTTTCTTTTACCTTGTTCCTGTAAATTACTTTAATGTGACATTATCAGCAGGCATGTAAAATTCTTGCAAGGACAGTTGTCGGGAGCTCATTTTTACTGAAGTAAGCAATCACGCCTCAAGAACTAAATCTCACAAGAGCCCTTTCCCTACACACAGAGTGTGGGCAAGCTTTCAGAAGACAAGACAGCAGCGGTTTTTTTTTTTGGCTGTGAAGTAAATCAATGTTTGAGAGAGTGGTCAAAGATATAAAGTGTTCTCTAGCCAGCAGGCGGGACAATGATTGTTGTGATACAAAGGCACCAGGAAGTTAGGAGCACACTGGATTTCGGACTGATCATTAGGTATTTTGTTACAGAATGACACAATACTGTGTGTGTATCAAAGAGATTTACTCATATTTTATTGACATACATTCTCTGAAGCAGACATTTGCAGGTTATAATAAGGGCATAGCAACCTGTTGCATGGGGCCCAGACGGTGGGGACAGGGGCCATGGGGCAGTCAAAAATGTTCTGCACTTTCCCGTGTGTTCTTTTTGTACACCATATTTGTAGTATATTGTGTGTAATATATATATATATTTATTTATTATGTGGTGTATTCTCAAGTTAGTGACCAAGCCAGAATGACTGAGCTAGATGTATTTTACACAACAAAGGCAGCCAAGGACTCTTTGTTTTGTTAATTTTATGCAAGGTAACCTGGGCACTCAGGGGTCAACTTGTTACATTCAAAGTAGGTAATTTGGACATTTGCAAGGGTGATAAAATGCAGATAGCTCAGTCAGACTTGAAAGGAGTTGGCCAACAGAGGTACTAAGTATGGTAAATAGCATTCTTCAAAGGCTAACTTGTTTATCTAATTAATAGTAAAAGAATGCAGTTTAGGAAATATCTAGACAACTTTACTTCAGCTGTCCAAGCTCAAAAGGCATTACCTGTTACCCAGAAGATCAAAGGGGCTCCTAAAAGTGGCCAGAGTGTTTGTCATTGTACCGAATGAGAAAAATGTGTATATTAAGGAAGCTTATTTTTGGTTAAATGTGACAGGACACAGGAAAGTTCTCTGAAGGGTTCTAATGATTGCCTGAATATTCTAAGTATCCTGTCATCTTCCTTGTCTGTACCTCTGCTGGGAGAGGAGCTTCTTCCTGTCATTAATATGGGAGCATAGGTATAGATCATAACTCACATTATTGCATGCATGGAAGCTACCTAGGTGCATATTATAGATCGGACATATGCTGGACAGTGTAGTATCTCTATGCTTGATATGAAGAAATGGGACTTTGAGGATTGTTGTTCATTGTAATATTTACAAGTATTCAGCTGGATTTCTGTCATCTGTAACAAATGTCTTTATCCAAATAAATGCATCTCTCTGGAAAAGAACTGTTAGTTGCTGCGGGAAAAGTACATTTATAAATACACCCTGGTCATCCGGAGAAGGGCTGGATCTCCATGTTTGATATGAACTATCTTGAACTGATCTAAACCCATATCTGGTAAAAACTGTTGTGATAATAATATATGATAAAACAACACATTGCCAAAAGTATTGGGACACCTGCCTTTACAATCGCATGAACTTTAATGGCATCCCAGTCCTAATCCGTAGGGCTCAATATGGAGTTGGCCCACCCTTTGCAGCTATAGCAGTTTCAACTCTTCTGGGAAGACTGTCCACAAGGTTTAAGGGTGTGTCTATGGAAATTTTTGGCCATTTTTCCAGAAGCGCATTTGTGAGGTCAGGCACTGATGTTGGACGAGAAGGCCTGGCTTGCAGTCTTTGCCCTTATTCATCCCAAAGGTGTTTTATTGGGCTGAGGTGCAGGCCAGTCAAGTTCCTCAACCCCACACTCTCTCATACATGTCTTTATGGACCTTGCTTTGTGCGCTGGTGCGTAGTCATCTTGACACAAGAAGGGGCCATTCCCAAACTGTTCCCCACAAAAAGCTGGGAGCATGAAATTGTCCAAAATGTCTTGGTATGCTAACGTGTTAAGAGTTTCCTTCACTGGAACTAAGGGGCCAAGCCCAACCCTTGAGAAACAACCCCACACCATTATCCCCCTCGGCCAAACTTTACACTTGGCACAATGCAGTCAGGCATGTACCGTTCTACTGGCAACACCGGACACGTCCATCAGATTGCCAGATAGAGAAGCGTGATTCGTCACTCCAAAGAACACACCTCCACTGCTCTAGAATCCAGTGTTGGCATGCTTTACACTTGGTGATGTAAGGCTTGGATGCAGTTGCTCGGCAATGGAAACCCATTCCAAGAAGCTCTCTATGCACTGTGCTAATCTGAAGGCCACACGAAGTTTGGAGGTCTTTAGCTGTTGACTCTGCAGACAGTTGGCGACTTCTGCGCACTGTGCGCTTCAGCATGCTCTGATCCCGCTCTGTCATTTTACATGGCCTGCCACTTTGTGGCCGAATTGCTGTTATTCCCAGCTGCTTCCACTTTGTTATAATACCACTAACAGTTGACCGTGGAATATTTATTAGCAAGAAAATTTCACAGATGGACTTATTGCACAGGTGGCAACCTATCATGGTGCCATGCGTGAATTCACGGAGTTCCTGAGAGTGACCCATTCTTTCACAAATATTTGTAGAACCAATCTGCATGCCTAGGTGCTTGATTTTATACAGCTGTGGCCCTGGAGGTGATTGGAACACCTGAAGGGGTGTTCCAATACTTTTGGCAATATAGTATACCTTTGGGGAATATAAAAATTTGTGTTTAGAAGCTGATCTATGAATCATTTTCTTACCTTGGTAATGGATAACATTCACCAAAATCAGTTGCACGTCTGGCGGAAGCTCCTGCAGTAATGTTGGGATGAGCCCTTTTGTTCTTCGCGATACCCAAGAATTTATCTTTTCCAGGCTTTTTTTTTTATCTTTGGGTAATGGTATGCTTTTTGACCCATAAAATTTTGAAGACTGATCTATGAACTCCTCATTTATATGTAATTCTATGGAGAAACGCAAGGTTAAAGAGGATTAGCAAAAAGTACTGTGGAAAATACACGTACTGTATCCCTTTGAACAAAGCTTACTGGCCAGTGCAGCCAATGCTATCATAATTATTTATAAATGTGTCTCACATATAGCAAAAGGCAGTATTCCTTAAAGCAGTAGTAAACAAAACAAAAAAAAAAAAAGGTAATATCATAATGTGCAAGTATGTGTAGCACCACCCTCATATATTTTTGCCCAGGTTATCCCTTATTTCACTCCGCAGCCAGGCACAGTGTTTTTCTTCAACCAAATACACACACACACACACTCCTCTCATTGTCTTCAATAATAGGGGATGTTTATTTTTGGAGTTTTATTGTAGAACTGGGGATAGGAATAATGGATGTAGTAGCGTACTCCAAAATTAGAACTATTCACACTGAGGATATCTAGCTGATCTCTTAGTTGAGCACTACTGAAATCCTAGCTGAAAGCAGATAGCAGACTTATCTTAGAATTGTAGCAGTAAGTAGTTTAGAAATGAGCAAAGTCCCATTGTGCAGTAGTAGTAGTTACAGGGCTGAGCTCCTCAGGTACAAGCCAGTTACGTCAGACTGCGACAGCCCAAAGTGAACGTAGCGGAGTAAACTCCTATGCAATAGCAACAGTTGGACAAGCTCTTCAGAACACTAGCAGTGTTCCCTTTTTCTCTGACCCACGCTATTAAGCACCAGATGGGGAAGCAATGTCTGTACTCACAGGGCCAAATGACAGAATGGTTGACTCCTTCCAATCTTCCAAGCAAAACTCTACAGTGATACCAGAAAGCTTTGGAAGACAGCTCCCCTCAGTCAGTGTACTGTAGAACCAGGGTCATGCTCTCAAACTTCGAACCACCCAAGGCTGCATGGCAGCAAGTGCCAGGCAAGGCAAGCCGGCTTGGTTTAATTCTCTCCTGGAAAAGATGCTGAACCCATGTGCTCACAGAACATAAATACCACTCCCAGCATTCAATGGGGCTTCCTCCCCTGCAATTTGCCAGGGCTATATCCACATTCATGCTGTTCATTTGCGTAGCCCCTATCCATGTTCTGGAAGGCTCTCATAGCTTCCTGAAGGTGGGCAGAACCCAGACAAAAACTCAAGCAGCACCAGAGCATCGAGCAGACCTAACTAATCAATCACAGCACACTTAAAGAGACAGCCTAAATATATTTTCCTAACAAATCTATGCTTTACATAACTATACCAATCCTGGCACCTAACTAGGAGGGTGCTACACATGTATTACATACTAGCACATTAATAAAGATTTACCTTGAAACAAAGCCCTCCAGCAGCCAGCTGTCACTGTTGACAGGGCTTCCATCTTCGCCTGATCTTCCTTCTGGGTTCACGGACTGCAGCAGTTCGAATAGCTGAGCAATGGGAGTCTTGGCTGCGGCACACAGCTCTGAAGGAATGGCACGGGTATGCCGTTCCTTCAGAGTGCATGCGCTGGTTACGTCACCGGCTGCTGCTCACTACAATATCTCCTAAACGGTGAACGTTTAGGAGATATTCACTTTGTTATAAGCTTAGCTGTAGGTAAAAATCTAAATCGTAACTTTATTACCACTTTAAGCACAAAAAGGAAAAAAAATATCCAATTAGCAGCAGCTGAGACTGAAAGAGATACAGTAAATCCTCCAACTATTCACACATGATGTGGCTGTATAATATAGTCAGACAGTCAGTGCTTGCTGTAAAAGTATTACAAAATATCACAGTATGCAATCTGTACAACAATGTATCCAATCCTCACAGTCAGTATGTCACGATCCTATCGTGATTCATAAACCAGTTTTAAGAGACTGTAACACACATGTAACAATCATTCACAATAGAAATTGCATGTAAATCGCATAGGAATGTGTGGACAAAAAAACATGCTGTTATTCAAATTATATATATTAACAGCTTCCCTTCTGCCCTATAGCAGAAGTACTGCTACAGGGTGGCACAGGTGCGCAAAATCACGTATACTGTATATACGTGATTTCGCAGTTTCGGGTAGGGGACGTGCGTGCGCCCTACCCACATCGCCATTCATGGCCTAGGCTGTCAATCGCTGGCACCTGGTGCTTGCCGAGCATCTGATAGGGGGGCGTTTATAAACAATACAGTTCTCTCTGCTGTCAGCGCCCACACACGGCTTACAGTGTGCTTACAGTGAAGCAGGCACACAGCACACTATGTAAAATGGCACACAGTTAACTCTTTGATCGCCTCACATGTTAACCCCTTCCTGCCCAGTGCCATTAGTACAGTGTCAGTGCTTTTTATTAGCACTGATCACTGTATTGGTGTCACTGGGGATGTCAGTGACACCAAGTCAGTTCCATCCTGTGTCAGAAAGCCTACTGCAGTCCCGCTACAAGTCGCTGATCGCCGCCATTACTAGTAAAGAATAAAGTCCCAGTATATATACACACCGCCATTTGTAAACGCTATAACTTTTATGTAAACCAATTAATTTACATGTATTGGGATTTTATTTAGCAAAGATATGTAGCGGAATACATTTTGTCCTAAATTTCTGATAAAATTAGCTTTTTTTTACATTTTTTACTGGACATGTTTAACCACTAGCCTACAGGGCACTTATACCCCCTTCCTGCCCAGGCCAATTTCCAGCTTTCAGCGCTGTCACATTTTGAATGACAGTTGCGCAATCATGCAACACTGTACCCATATGAACTTTTTATCATTTTTTTGAGACAGATAGAGCTTTCTTTTGGTGGTATTTAATCACCTCTGGGATTTTTATTTTTTTCTTAAACAAACCAAAAACCACTGAAAATTTTGAAAAAAAATGTTTTTTCTTAGTTTTTGTTATACAATTTTGTAAATAAGTGATTTTTCTCCTTTACTGATGTGTGCTAATGAGGCTGCAGTGATGGGTACTGATAAACTGCAGTGATGGACACTGATAGGTGGCACTGATGAGGAGGCACTGGTAGGTTGCACTGATGGGCATTGACAGGCATCACTGATGGGCACTGAAAGGCAGCACGGATACATGACACTGATACATGACACTGTATATGGCACTGATAGGTGGCACTGATAGGCGGCACTGACTGGCACTGATAGGCGGCACTGACTGGCACTGATAGGCGGCACTGATAGGTGGCACTGATTGGCATTGATAGGTGGCACTGATGGGTAACATTGAAAGGCAGCTCAGATGGGCACTGATATGTGGCATTGATGTGCACTGGTATGCACTGATATGTGGCATTGATGTGCACTAGTATGCACTGATATGTGGCATTGATGTGCACTGATATGTGGCATCGATGTGGCACCAATGGGCACTGGCACGTGGCACTGATAGGCACTGACAGGTGGCACTTCTTGGGCCACACTGATCATCAGGGCACACTGATCATCAGTGCCCTGATGATCAGTGTACATGTCCCCTCCGCGGGAAGCCGATTACCGGCTCTCCTCCACTCTCGAGCTGTCACGCTGGAGAGAAATGCCGATAACTGGCATTTCCATGTTTACATGTGATCAGCTGTGATTGGACACAGCTGATCACATGACCGAGCCGACATCTTCGGCTCTTTCCGTGATCCGCTGTGTCCGAGGGACACAGCGCACCGGCGATCGCCGCTCTGCGTGCTCCCTGAGCTGTGCATGCGCAGTGAGAATGGTAGGACGTCATATGACATCCTATCAGAACGAGAGATATGAACAGGAGCCAGGCGCTGTGTAGTTTTGTGATAGAAATAATACACCTTGTATGGAGGTGTGTCTTTAATAAGTCATATGGTAAAACAATAATAAATAACCAGCCTGTGGCTTTAGGAAGCCAGGTTCCAAGATGGACGGCCCGTCCACTCAGAGGGAAGCAGTGGAGTAGAATGCCTGTCAGTGCAGGGACCACGTTTACCCGACGTCCCAGCGTCCTGGATGACGTCACCACGATGTGGAGAGACAGAGGGGGGGAGAACTCTTGCTGGAGCCGCAGCTTTAGAAGGAAGAGGCCGTTGCTGGGGACAACATGTTTCGCGCGCATGCGCTTTGTCAAGTCCTAACCGATGTGTTTTTACCATGGCAGCAGTGAGTTTTTTCCCCCACCAATCATAGTTGACATACCATTCACTTATTTCCTTTGGGACACATCTGTGCGCTTTTATCCAGACCGTTCTATCAGAACGAGAGAACCACCTTGCACCCGTCATTGTACTATAGGGCGGGCGGGAAGGTGGTTAATAGGAAAGTCAAAAATAAATAGTTGTTTTTATTCAAAATTATCTTTTTTTCTATAGCGCGAAAAAAAAACCCACACAGAAAAATGACCACCGAAAAAAAGCTCTATTTGTGGGAAAAAAGGACGTACATTTCATTTGGGTGCAATTGTCAGAAAATGCATAAAATGGCCTGATCAGGAGGGGGAGGGGGGGGGGGATGAATCCTCTGGAGGGCAAGTGGTTAAAACTGGAAGGACTCAACAGTCTACACATGTTTAACTCTTATTAGGGTACTTACAATTTGTGTAGAAAGAGAAAAGAGGAGGAAAAAGAGGAAAAAAAGGAGAGAAAGAGGGTAATATCCAGTGGAATGAATACAGTGGAGAAGGAATAGAGTCCCTGTCAGCTTTTTTTCTAAGAAAAGAGTTTAAAACGTAGATACTGTATATGCCGACAATGCAGTGCCTGCAGCATATGTATTAATGCAAAAGAAAAAAAGTGACTGGAATATCAGTCAAAGCTGCTGTCACAGAACACATGTAGTATATCCAGCTCCAGTATTATATATTATATACAGCTCCAGCAGTATATTAAAAACAACTAAGTTTAGTGAAGTAAATATAAAATAGCTTTATATAATGTCAAATTCTGAATGAAAATTGTACAAAAAAAAAAAAAAACACACCACACACACACACACACACACACCTTTCACCAATGAAAAATACAACATGTCATTGGGGAGTTTTCCCTTCACCAAAATAGGAAGTGAGAGGAAATCCCTGCAAATTTAAAGAATCCCTTGGGGAAGATTTCCCATCTATTACTGTTCTGGGTACAACCCAGAATTTGGAATTTTCTTTCATTTTCAATTATAACGGTAAACAGGATAAACAGAGAGGGTTAAACGGACAGCAATAAAAACCTGACAGGGGGTCTAAACCATCTCCACACCAGGGGCGGACTGACAACTCATGGGGCCCCCAGGCAATAGGGGATCATGGGACCCCCGTGTCCTTGCCCACACCCAAAAAAGCCTATTAACAAAAAATAGACCCCGGGCCCTCGGGCAGTGCCCTAGTGCTTAAATGGTCAGTCCGCCCCTGCTCCACACTATCCAAAATTTAACAAAAAGTTTTGCCTTTAGTTATACCTTAACCACTTGCCCTCTTGAGGGATTTAACCCCCTTAATGGCCAGGCCTCTTTTTGCTATTCAGCACTGCACTATTTCAACTGATAATTGTGCGATCATGCAATGCTGCACCCAAACTAAATTTATGTCCTTTTTTCACACAAATAGAGCTTTCTTTCGGTAGTATTTGATCACATGTGCGCTTTTTATTTTTTGTACTTTAAACAAAAAAAGGCCGAAAATTTTGAAGAAAAACAATATTTTTTACTTTCGGCTATAAAAAAATATTTATAGTAAACTCAAAGTTAGTCATGAAATTTAGGCCAAAATGTATTTTGCTACATGTTTTTTGGTAAAAATAAATCTTAATAAGTGTATATTAATTGCTTTCTGTGAAAGTTAAAGCGTCTACAAACTATGGTATAGATACTGCAATTTACGCCATTTTTTGCTATACAGCGCTGCACTAGTTTAACTGACAATTGTGAGGTCACTCAATAAAAAGGTACATAAATGAAATTTACATAATTTTTTTCACACATATAGAGCTTTCTTTTGGTGCTATTTGATTACCTGTGCATTTTTTATTTTTGGTACTAAACAAAAATACCTAAAATTTTGAAAAGAAACTATACCTTCTCATTTCTGTCATAAAAAATATCTAAAAAACTCAAACTTCATCATAAATTTAGGCCAAAATGTATTCTACTATGTTTTTGGTAAAAAAAAAAATTCCAATAAGTGTATATTGATTGCTTTGTGTGAAAGTAATAGCATCTACAAACTATGGTATAGATAATGGAATTTACACCGCTTTTACTTTCTGACTGCCCATCAAATTTCTTGAGGTGCTAAAATACCAGGACAGTACAAACACCCCCCATATGACTCCTTTTTGGAAAGTAGACAACCTAAGATATCTGCTGAGAGGCTATTGAGTCCATGGAAGATTTTTATTTCCACAAGTTTTTGGAAAATGACAAAAACTTTTTTCTTTTTTTTTTTTTTTACATACACAAAGTTGTAATTTAAATTATATATTGCTCACACAAGCCATGAATTTATGTGGAATGACAACCCAAAATACATTCTGCTACTTCTACCAAGTATGGGGGTACCACATGTATGAGACTTTGATAGCCTAGCCACATACAGGAGCCTGAAATCCAATGACCACTTTGAAAGCCCAAAGGTGCGTACCTTCTTCATTTCACTTCCTCATTACCTATCACAGTTTCGGAGGTCCTAAAATGCCAGGATAGCACCAAACCCCCCAAATTACCCCTTTTTGGAAAGTAGACACCCCGAGGTATTTAAAAAGAGGCATTGTGAGTATTTTGCAGATCTAATATTTTCTCACAAGGTTTTGAAATATATAAAAAGAAAAGAAAAAATATGTTTTTGTTTTCTTGTTTCATTTTCCAAAAAACGTGTGGCAACAAACAAGATCTGGAAAATACTATGAATGCTTCTTATCAAATTCCTTGGAGTGTCTACTTTCCAAAAAGAGGTCATTTTGGGGGGTTTGGTGCTATCCTGACATTTCAGGACCTCCAAAACTGTGTAGGTAGTCAGGAAGTGTAATGAGGAAATAAAGCCCTTTAAAAGCCTGAAGGTGCTTATTGGATTTTGGGGTCCTGTACTTTGCTAGACTGCCAAAAAATCTCTCACATGTGGTACCCCCATACTCGGGAGAAATAGCAAAATGTATTTTGGGGAGTAATTCCACAAATACCCATGGCATGTGTAAGCAATAAATCATTTAAGTGACAATACAGCTGCACCCCCAGATGTGTGATGTGTATAACCCATGTGCATTAATACTTTTGTTCTGGTGAGTGTACACCCTTCCCAAGGCTGGATTACCTTTCACGAGTTCATGCACTACTGGTCGTCATGGATAAACCACACATGCCATTCATAGGCACTCTCTGAGTTGGTTCTCTCACATGAAGGACATTCCATTATTCAGGAATGATTATATGAACTTTTTTAGCACCATTTACCAGTTTACATCATTATTCTGGTCAGTCCCGTTCCCTGACCTATAATAACCTTTAGGGCCAGTTCACACTACATGTGTTTCAGTTGCTTTTTTTGCATCCAAAACGCACAGAAAGAAGGTTATATGGTTGTCAATATCATAGTTCACATCAGCACTTGCAGTTCCAGTGCATTGCAGGTGCTGCCAAAAAAGTCAAACGGCTGCATTGTTTATGCATAGAACTGTACTGGAACGCGGTAAAATGTACATGTCCCTAATTAAATTGAAGGCAAGAGAGGGGAAAAAAAATAACTGGAATGCATAAAAAAAATGCACTGGAACACGTCAAAAACGCATCCAAAATGCACTGAAACACGTAACAATGCATCCAAAATGCTCTGGAGCATGCTAAACATCTGGAACACATCTAGACTGTTTCTATAGTGTGAACTGACCCTTAGGACTTGTTCACACCATTTGTGGAGCAGAAACACATGCAAGAGCACGTTTTTTCCAGCACAGCAAAGAAATATAATGCCCTCTGCAGATGTGCGCAGGTACCAAGATGAAAACATAATTGCACCTCCACACGTCTAGTAAACACAGATGCATTCACAGCCACCAAAACGCATGCCGCCACACTATTTGTGCGGTTAGGTGCAACACACTTTTAAAATAATATGCCTGCAGTATTTTTGCATGTTCCTACACGTTAGCCACCCCATTGAAATTAATGAGCTGAAAAAAAAAAAAAAAAGTAAAAAATGCCACATTCGCATAGGTCACCTGGCCTGTACAGCATGAATGAGTGGGTTGTTCATGTGGCTGGAGCCACCTGTTACACTATGGGGACACAGCAGCTGTATGAACACAGGTTTTAATCTGACAGGTGTGAAGGTTTGGGGAAGTGGCCCTGAATGCTCACTGTCTGTGTTCAGGGCTGTACACCTGCACCCATATGCTTGTCAAATTACGACCTGCAGCATTTCCATAGTGTAACATAGGTTGCCTGCAAACGGCGACAGCCACAAAAACAAACCACTGATTCCCACTCTACAGGCCACAGCACCCATGTGACTGAGCCCCAAGACTTCAATTACACACACAGCTTTATTTATGAACTCAGTACAGTTTTATTATTTAGATTTCACAGGAATTTGGTTGCGATTGTGTCCATTAATAATGTTTGTAGTGTATTTTTACCATAAGTATAATTTGGATATTTTCTCTGACGATGGGGGGCTGTCAGATATGCTGTACGGGGCCCCGTGATATCTAACAGAGGCCCTGGGTGGATGCTTGTGTCTGTGCCACCTGTATAGTTAGGAAGAACAAGAACTTCTTCTATGGAATACCTATGTACCTCAATGGATCTAGGAATTGGACATGTTTTCAACTGAAAATACAACAATTATTAGTAATGTTTCCCCTGCAAATGAGGATCAGCTCCTTGGTGAAGAACAGCGATCTCGCCATGTCCAGATGTGGTCTGGAATTCCACAAAAGAACAATTCACAAAGCTAAAAAAATAGACTTGCAAATTACCACTAAACTCTCTTAACTACCCTCTCTTAACTACACTCCCATCGACTAACACTCCCCACTACCACTTCCGGGTGTGTGCAAACGTCCTTCCGCAAACGATAAGACGTATTTCCGGTATGACAGCTGCTTTAGCGCCTCCTCCAACAGCCGTCTTGGTGTTTATTTGTGCACCATAGCAATTTTCCATGCGGCTCCATTGTGTACATGACATTCGCAAATATATGTTTACAGCTCTACTGTGTATATGACATTGGTGAATGTATATTTGCAGCTCTATTGTGTATATGACATTGGTGAATATATGTTTGCGGCTCTACTGTGTATATGACATTGGCGAATATACACCGTGTTCCAAATTATTATGCAAATTCTAGTTAAGTGTCACAAAGATTAAATATTTTGTTTTTCAGTTGTCAGAGCGCTTTTGATCACTGAAAACAATCTCGGACACCTGTGATAATTAGATTGGACTCACCGGCCAATTTAAGGAAAAACTACTAAAGGACAGTGTTCCACATTATTAAGCAGAGCACCATTTCCAAGAAATATGGGGAAGAAAAAGGATCTCTCTGCTGCCAAAAAGAGTGAAATAGTTCAATGCCTTGGACTAGGTATGAAAACATTAGATATTTCACGAAAACTTAAGCGTGATCATCGCACTATTAAGAGATTTGTGGCTGATTCAGAGCACAGGCGGGTTTGTGCAAATAAAGGCACATTGAGGAAGATTTCTGCCAGATCCATGCATCGGATCAAGAGAACAGCTGCTAAAATACCATTACATAGCAGCAAACAGATATTTGAAGCTGCTGGTGCCTCTGGAGTCCCATGGACATCAAGGTGTAGAGTCCTCCAGAGTCTTGCAATTGTGCATAAACCTTCAATTTGGCCACCACTAACCAATGCTCACAAGCAGAAACGGCTGCATTGGGCAGAAAAATACATGAAGACTAATTTTCAAAGAGTCCTGTTCACTGATGAGTGCCGTGCAACCCTGGATGGTCCAGATGGATAGAGTAGTGGATAGTTGGTGGACGGCCACCCTGTTCCAACAAGGCTGCGACGTCAGCAAGGCGGTGGTGGAGTCATGTTTTGGTCCGGAATCATGGGAACAGAGCGGGTCGGCCCCTTTAGAGCCACCGAAGGTGTAAAGATGACCTCTGCAAAGTATGTGGAGTTTATGACTGACCACTTTCTTCCCTGGTACAGAAGGAAGAACTATGCTTTCCATAATAAAATCATCTTCATGCATGACAATGCACCATCTCATGCTGCAAAGAATACCTCTGCATCAATGGCTGTTATGGGGATAAAAGGAGAGAAAGTCATTGTGTGGCCTCCATCCTCCCCTGACCTCAATCCTATTGAGATCCTTTGGAGCATCCTCAAGCAAAAGATCTATGAGGGTGGGAGGAAGTTTACATCCAAACAGTAGCTCTGGGAGGCTATTCTGACATCTTGCAAACAAATTCAAGCAGAAACTGTCCAAAAACTCACAAGTTCAATGAATGCAAGACTTGTGAAGATGCTATCAAATAAGGGGTCCTATGTTAAAATATAACGTGACCTGTTAAAATGTTTAAAAAGTTAAAATGTTGTTAAAAGTTTGATTGAAATAGCTTTTGATTTCAGTAAATATGCTGCAAACACAATAAATTACAATTTTCAGTTCTTTACAACCTATAAAGTGTTTTGAAACTTACTGTGCGTAATAATTTGGAACAGTGCATTGTAAGTGTTTTATGTTTAAAAAAAATACTGTTATCATTAGGAGGTTTGTTCAATAAAATTTGAATTTGAATTGATGTTATTTACATCAATTATTTAGGTAAATGAGAAAAATATTATTTGCATAATAATTTGGAACACGGTGTATATTTGCCGATAAAGGCCCAAAGTCAACATAAATTGGGGGCCTAATTTATTACTGTAAAGAGGATTGTAGAAAAAGAATAGCTAGCTGCACATTGAAAACTACCTATTCATTGGTACAGAACATGGTCTTGTGGTGCAATAGGGGCTTTTGGTTTGTTCGTTTGGACATACTTGCATATGTGCACTCTAACAAGCTAGATTTGGGCATATTATATAGCTCACAAAATATAAGTGTTAGGGGTGCTAGTATATTGAACTTGAACATGAAATAACCCCCCCAAAAAGAAACATAGTCCAAACGTTTATTGAGCAAATACATATTCCACATTTATTTGGACAGCATCAACAAGTAGGTAGTCAATTTATTGGCGGGGAAAAAAAAAGCAGGATTGATGTTGCTAAAATAGAATGGTCCTGCTCATAAGAGTTTACAATCTAAAAGATTATACTTCTAATGAACTGTGCTTTCACAGGTTTACAGCAGGAAACAAACGGTTAATATGAATCACGTAGTAGGCTTATCCACAAAACAGGTTGCAGATCAAATTATCAATATAAAAATACATACGTGCCAAAATAAAACACCTCCCCACCTCCCCAAATCCCCCACACATAAATTTCTCATCAGGTTTGTCCAAAAACGGCATTCCAGTCTAAATAAGCAAACTATAGCCAAGTGCAGATTTGGAAGAGCAGAGCAATTGACAAGTGTTAGGATTACAATGCAATGATAATAAACACACAATCATTGTAAAATAACACACATACACACCTTAGAAGGAAAAAAAATGCAAAACATTTACAGCCCACATCAAAACACAATGTGAGTGTGGCCTGGGGCAATTCAACACAATATCTCTTCCTCCCCAAACCAGACTTGCAGAACATAACCTGGCCTCTTCCAAGGCAAAAATCACCCATTACTGCAACTCTTTCTATAACATAGGCCACACCCACCACTGTCATTCATTTTGTCAGAGAAAGTGTTTGCACCTGATTAATTCACTTCCCACCTGCTTTAACCCTTGGTATACAGGCCCCACAAATCAGTCAGAAAGAAAGCCACAGTGAATGTATGCAAATCGCCACAAAAGTAGTACATGTACTACTTTGGAAATCAGTGTCCGAAACACACCCATGTGACCGCTCTAATAGCAGACAATAGGGTGCTACTTGGCATACAATTTGCAAGTCGCATGTCATGCAAATCATATGCCAAGTCGCACTCAATGTGACCGCTATTACAGCGTTCATATTGGTGTGCTTCAAACTTGATGGGGACAAGGGCCTCTTCTCCACAACACTGGCCGGTGGTTGTGGGGGTCTTATCAGAATCTGGAAGCCCCCTTTTACATTAATGAGTATGGGGTACATGGCACTGCTACTAATTCACAAAAAAAAAAACAAAGTCTAGTGTAAAAAAAAAAAAAAAACTCCCACGCAGGACACGGTCTTTGACAAGTCCTTTAATAAAAGAAAAATCTCAAAGAATGTACCCTGAAAAAGATGCAACGTTAACTACGAAGCCCGCCACGGGCGACCGGAAAAAAAAAAAAAAAAAAAAAAAGGTTCCGCATTGGACGCCTTCTGCTGCTGTGAGCCTGGGTGACAGCTCTTAAATATGTAAGGGGCGGGGCCACCCAGGGACATCACGCATGTGACCCCACCCCATGTGACATCAATGGGGACATCACTTGGATGATGTCCCCAGGTGGCCCCGCCCCTTACCTATTTAAGAGCTGTCACCCAAGCTCACAGAAAAAGGCTGGCAGCCAGCGTCGGAAGCGTAACCTTTTTTCGGGTCTCCGGTGTCTTACACCGTGATGGACATTGGACCGTGTTCTGTGTTTTTTTACACTACACTTTTTAGTTTTTTTGTGAATGAGTAGCGGTACCATGTACCCATACTCATTCACGTGGGGGGGGGGCCGGGATCTGGGGGCCCCCTTGTTAAAGGGGACTTCTAGATTCTGATAAGCCCCCTGCCCGCAGACACCCACAACCCACCGACCAGAGTTGTGTGGAAGAGGCCCTTGTCCCCATCAGCATAGGGACAAGGTGCTTTGGGGGGGGGAGCATGCGGCCTGGTATGGTTCAGGAAGGGGGGGGCGCTCGCTTGTACACCCCTTTCCTGACCTGCCGGGCTGCATGCTCGGATAAAGGGTCTGGTACGGATTTTGGGGGGTCACCATGCCATTTGTTTTACATTTTGGCGTGGAAGTTCCTTTATAAATCCAGACCTAAAGGACTTGGTGTAGAAGGGGAGGGGGGACCCCACGCCATTTTTTCAATTCTGTTATTTAAGTCCCTGCAATGCTTTTATATTCAGCTGTCAGTGGGAAACTCCGCCGACAGCTGAAAACATGAACGCTGCATTGGTTTTCGCAAGTAAAACGCCGCATGACTTGATAAAATAACTCATGTGGGATTTTAGTAGTGACAGCCATGTGTTAATGTTTCAGCTGTCAGCGGGGGTTCCCCACTGACAGCTGAATGTTAAAAAATTTCCGTAAATTAAAATAAATAATAAAAAAAATGGCGTGGGGTCCCCCTCCCACCCACAACAAGCCTTTCATGTCTGGTATGGATATATAAGGAGTAACTCCATGCCGAAATTAAAGAAACGGCGTGGGGTCCCCCCACAATCCATACCACACCCTTATATGAGCATGCAGCCCAGCAGGTCAGGAAAAGGGGGGGGGACAAGAAAGCGCCCCCCTCCTGAACCATACCAGGCCACATGCCCTACAACATGGGGAGGTTCTTGGGGGCTCCCCCCAAAGCACCAATTGTCCCCACGTTGATGGGGACAAGGGCCTCTTCTTCCCCACAACCCTGGTTGTGGGGGTCTGCGGGTGTGGGGGCTTATCAGAATCTGGAATCCCTTTTTAACAAGGGGGCCCCCAGATCCTAGCCCCCCCCACATGAATGAGTAATGGGGTACATGGTACCGCTACTAATTCACAAAAAAAAAAAAAAAAAGTGTAGTGTAAAAACACAGGACACAGTCTTTGACAAGTCCTTTAATAAAAAGCATGTCCCACCGAAGTAGATCCAACATCAATCACGGTGTCAGCTCTGGCGACCCGAAAAAAGAAAAAAAAAAAAAAAACTTTCCGCTTCCGATGGTGCTCCCCAGCCTTCTGCAGTGAGGTTCCGTGACAGCTCTTAACCAATTCAATAGCGGGCAATTTTACACCTTCCTGCCCAGGTTATTTTTTCAGGTTTCAGCACTCTCACACTTTGAATGACAATTGCACAGTCATACAACATTGTACCCAAACTAAACATTTTATCATTTTCTTCACACAAGTAGAGCTTTCTTTTGGTAGTATTTAAATCACCACTGGGGTTTTTTATTTTTTGGTCTAAATTAACAAAAAAAAGACCAAAAATTTTGAAAAAAAAAAAAAGTTTTTCTTTGTTTCTGTTATAAAAAAATGTTTGCAAATACATAATTGTTCTTCATAAATTTAGGCCAAGAATGTATTCTGTCATACACATATGATGGATCAATGAATGGCAAGTGAGTTGTATATAGAAAGTGGGCAATTCATCCAGAGTGCTTGCTAAAAATAATTGGAAATTGTCAAAAACTACATTGACCCCCCTCATCAATTATAATAAGAGGTTTTTTTTGTATATACATTTTTGATACATATAAAAAAAGCTGGTCATTCTCGGGTCGTATTTAAAGTGGACATTCACGTGTAATTACCAGGCAAAGGCGTGACTCAATGCAGGTAGGTTTTTTCTTAGATAGATAAGATTATTTACAAGTGGATCAGCTGGATCAGTGATTATTCATGCTCGGCAGCAAGAGGGAGGGATCTTGTGTGTCATTTGTCTTTATATGGCTGTAGACTGGTTCTAACCGTGGATACGCACGCCCTAATGTGGGCGCGGTTGATATGAAAATGCGTATGCACGATAACCAGCACGCGCATGCGCAATATTTGTACGGAGTCCCACGCGATCTCATAACGCGTATATCTGATGGCCATTGCACACGCGTTAAGATGGCGCCCGCTCTATCCAACATCAGGGTCCTAGTTTCCCTACCAGCCTGCACACTGACAGGCTCAGGTTGGCAGAAGCTCCGAAAATCTAGGAGAAGCTCTCTCAGTTCAAAAAACGCCAACCAGCCTCTAATTGTGCCTAATCAAATGGGGCAATAATAGAGGTCCACTATCTTCCACAAAAAAAAAAAAAAAAAAAAAAAAAGAAAAAAGAAAGGAGGATTGTGGAAAAATGAGTAGTTTTTTCATATCTTTGTTATTAGAGTAAATCAATGTGTAAATCGGTAAAGCCAATGTAAGTAAAAAAATAAAATAGAGTATGGATTAAAAATGGCTTAAGTAGATCTATAAATACCAAAATATAATTGTATTAACGTATGTAAATAGTGGCAATATCAGTATATTCAATTTAAAATGCGACGAAAATGCCAATGAAGTAGCCAAGCAACTGAGGAAATCACTCCCACACAGAAGAACCTATCATATTAATACTAAAACACATAAAAATATATTATATATATATATATATATATAAAGATATGTACAATAAATATGTATAATATATGATGCCAATGGATATACAGTAAAATACAATGAAGATTTTACCGTATTTTTCGCTCCATAAGACGCACTTTTTTCCCCCAAAAAAAGGGGGGGGGGTGAAATGTCTAGTGCGTCTTATGGATCACGCGAATATGGAGCGGCCGGTCCCGGTATTTCCACCTCCTCCGTGTCAGAATACCAGGCTCGTACCACTCAGCTCATGCAGCAGGTCCTTACCTGTTCCTTGGTCCAGCGTCATGCGCAGTCTTCCAGCGCCGGCTTCTTTAGAGTGGGCTAAATCGGCTTGACAGCCGGGTGTCCCAGTGCGCATCGCGCGAGAAAGCGCTGCGCTTTTGTGAATGGTACGAACGTCTTCTGGGACACAATGACATTTTCCCAGAAAGACGCTGGACCAATCACACAAGCGCAGCACTTCTCGCGCATGCTCACTGGGTCACCCGGCTGTCAGCCGGGTGCCCACCTTAAAGGGAGGACAACTCCGCGGAAGTGGGAAGCGGGTACCTGTCCCCTAGTCTCTGGTCATAAATCCTGTACTGTCCCCAGTCTCTGGTCATGCCCCTGCACTGTCCCAACCAAGTCTCTGGTACATCCCCTGCTACTGTCCCCAGTCCTCTGGTCATCCCCTGCAACTGTTCCCCCAGTCTCTTTTAATCATCCCCTGTACTGTCCGCAGTCTCTGGTCATCTCCTGTACTGTCTGCAGTCTCTGGTCATCCCTGTACTGTCTGCAGTCTCTGGTCATCCCCTGCACAGTCCGCAGTCTCTGGTCATCCCTGTACTGTCCGCAGTCTATGTCATCTCCTGTAAAAAAATGTCCGCGAGTCTCTCTGGTCATCTCCTGTACTATGTTAGCTGAAGTCTCTGGTCATCTCCCTGTATTATGTCGCACTCCAAATAGCGTGGTTCAGAATATTTTTTTTTTAGCAGATTGTTTACTGCCTCTAAAACCTAGGTGCCATCTTAAGGTCAGGTGCACCTAATGGAGCGAAAAATACGGTATGTTCTGCACACATAAATATATATGATTCAAACATGATTATGGTTATGCGAATTATAACATAAATAAAATATATATAATACAAGTTGTAAATTGTATACGTAAATGCTAGGAATCAATACATCAATAAATGAATAAATAATATAATCAATAAATAAGTGTATTTAAAACTATATTATGAACCAGATAAAATGATGTATTATGGTGTATATGTATCACTTCATCTCTGTACACATAAGGTTTCCAGTAGGACATTAGGCTCTCTATATGCTCAGTAGCAAGGAATCGTGTTAGGAAGTTACAGATTGTCCCCATATTTTCAGGAAGAGCAATTAAAAAGACGTGGTAATAATGTATTATTGATGTAGATGGACAACTTGAAGTGTGGCCAAGACTAATACTGAATGACAACAAATACCTCATAACCGACACACTAATGGTAGATTAATAAAATATTACATTAATTTATTGAAATTAGTATGAATAGTATAAATAGATGAATAAATTCTGTCATTAAAAAAACCACACATGAATTGAAATGAAATAAGGACACCCTCACCAACTAGATATGCACATCACTAGCTGGTGGTTAAATAAGAGATATGTGAAGTTTCAAGGTCATCATTAAGGCCTCTAGGAGACAGGGTGCCCCAAGATGTGAGAAGAGCTTTCTCCTTCTGCATAGCTTCTGGTCTGTCTCCCTCCCACTCGTATCCAAATCCTTTGAGATATGGCTCTCAATTCCAAAAACTTTCATACACCGCAGTGGTTTTACTCAAATGCTTTTCTTTAAAAATGGCGGGGGACTGAGTATTTGTCTTTCCCTAGTTTAATGCTGCTTTATGCCACTAAATTACGTACTCTTCAGGCAACACGCGAGGTACAGACATCCTACATATAATAAGCCACATGGACAGAGTATACCATTAGATGACAAAAGAGATCCACAATTTATAAAAACTGTTTTATGGGTTACCTTTTCCCGTCAATGCTTGTTAAAAAATCTCAGTTTCCGGGTGGCATATGACTCCACAGGTTACCCACAGTTGGAGATGCCGACACCTATAGCTTCCCTTTTTCTGGTCAAATAGCCATTGACCACAGTCCCGGGTTAGATATGTCGATGGTTTGCGCACTTTCTACTTGAGCGCAATTAACATTTTTTTTTTTTTTTTTTTTTTTTTTTTTTTTTTTACTTTTTTGCTAATTTGTTTTTTGTCCAGGCTTTGTTGCTGAATTAGTGCAAAAAAAGTACTTTTTGTTGAAAGTGACGTGGAATTTTGGGATGGGGCCAATTGCCGTACATTAGAGACTCTGGAATCATTATAACTAAAACTTACTTTGAAAGCTTTTTTTATATGGTTTTCTTTTTTACCTTTCTCCTTGAATTTATTTTTAAGGGTTTAAATCCTCCTTTCTCTTTTTTTTTTTTGTGAAGATATGCCCTTATTATTTCCCATTTGAATTTTGGCACTTTTTAGGTGGTTTGGGGTTTTTTAAGAGAAGCTCTCCTAATTTCGCTTCTTTGCCAAACCCAGCCGTCGTGTGCGGGTGGGGGAAAAAAGGACCCGTTTAGATGAGCGGCGCCCTCAGCGTTTCGAATGGCCCTCAATATGCGCTTATGGATCACGCGGACTCCAACATATTTCGCCGCGGTGCTGGGTCGCGCACTACATTTACCACCACGCCACACTGGCGTGCGTTCCACGGTTAGAACTGTCTAAGCCATATTAAAGAACAAGTTTCCCCCTGCTGCCCAAAATGAAATATCATGACCCGGTTTTCCCTTGAAAAATGACATTTCCCCCCCCTACCCGCAGAGTAACGCCTTTGCCTGGTAATACATGTGAAAATCCACTTTTTTTTTATGTAAAATGTATATACACCCTTTTTTGAATCAATGTAGTTTTGCAATTTCCAATTATTTTGCAAGCATTGGTGAATTGCCCCTTTATATACAAATACTTGCCAGTCATTGATCATCCAACACTTTTTTCTTTCCTTTTATGTATTTCCCATCAGTTTTATTTATTACGCTACAGTTTTATGATTTAAAATTTTAAGAGTTATTGTTATATATATATATTTTTTTAATCTGTCTCGTGGTTGATAACGGATATTGACCTTGTTTAATCCTAGCCCCCCCCCCGCCTGAACTGC
>CATNWA010003859.1:0-18006 GCA_951230385.1 Staurois parvus | reverse complement strand
TTTTTGGACCCCCAAATGGCGTTTCTCAGTTTCCAGGCAGAAAGAACGTAAAAATGCAGGCAGGGGGCGCGGGACAAAAGCACTCGGGGACAAAATGTATGTGAAATGGTTGATACAGAAATGGAATACTATCAGATTTTAGTTTTATTTAGTGAATGTCATTTTTAACTTTTTTTAAATTTTCCCGTGGTTCCGTTCCCCGTACGACCTGGACGCTCGCAGGGAACGGAAGACGGATGCTGGAGGGAGATGGCCCGGGGGACGCTGCAGGGGGGACATCACGGTGGAGTGGAAGGCCAAAGTAAGTGCAGGATGGATCCCTGAGTGTAGCTCGGGGTTACCGCTTGTGGTACTGAAACTTTACCCCGAGCTACACTCGGGAATACCGCCAGGAGGGTTAAGCAATGCAAACCTGGGGAATACCCCATTTGGGTCATTCATACCTATGCTCATAATAGGAGGGTGGTGGCAGGATGGAAAAACTTGCCCATAAGGAGGCCCACAAAATTGGGCTTCATTACAGGGGTGGAGTTCACAGCCAGAAATACAAAGAAATAAAACATAGTGCTTTTCTGTCAAATTGTTTCTGCGTGTGGTGGTAATCCCTGGACAAGCTAATATTTATTGCTGAAACTTCTCCTTTAAGCAATGCTAAACCTGGGAATTACTCCATTTGGGTTTTTTTTTCTTTTTTGCCTGATCTGCTTTTCTTAAAACGCACGATGGAAATGCATCCAATTGCACAATGAGGCGCATTTGCTGTGCGATTTTACACACACATTGCAGTGCACTTTTCTTTGATCATCAATGCATTGACATGCTTTTCACTGCGTCCAAGCAGCGGTTCATTTGTGGTACCTGAATTTAAATACAACACTGTTTGCCCTGCGGTTTATTTTGTTGCTCCAATTAGTTTTTCAGTTCAGAATGTTTTGTACAAGGATTTCGGCCTTCAGTACATACATAGCCTGTGTACTTGCAATTAGAAAATGCATTCATTACTGTGTAATGTTTCCTAGTGTTCTGCATAAGAGATGTCACAATAAAATGTTTGGAAAATGTCTGTCGGGAGCCGTTGTCATTGACTACTTTGAGAAGCGCTCTTCTACAGGTCGTGGGCTCTTTTTAAACAAACCAGAACTTTTATCCATAATTTTCCCTACCTTATTCAGGAGGAACGACAAAATGTACTCACACTTTACCCTCATGTCTTTTAGGAGACATTCTGTGGCCGGGCATTAGCAATCACATCCTAAAGGAAAAAATGTAATAAAGGCACCAATAATGGTAAAATAAAAAGTGCATTTCTGTTGCATTTTTTGCATTCAGGTCTGTATAACATTGCAAAACGAGATCAATGCATTGGGTGGTGCATTGCACAGGCTCTTGTATTGTTCACACCCAGCTCCGTGTCTGTATGGAGGTACGGACCTTCTGTTATTATTATTATACAGGATTTATATATTATTATTATACAGGATTTATATCGCCCCAACAGTTTGTTCAGCGCTTTACAATATAACGGGAGACAGTACAGCAATTAGGGCAGCACAGTGGCTAAATGGTTAGCACTTCTGCCTGGGTCGTTGGTTCGAATACCAGCCACAGCACCTCCTGCCTGGAGTTTGCATGTTCTCCCTGTGCCTGCGTGGGTTTCCTCCGGGTACTTGGGTTTCCTCCCACACTCCAAAGACATGCTGGTAGGTTAATTGGATCCTGTCTAAATTGGCCCTTGTATATGAAAGTGAGTTAGGGACCTTAGATTGTACACCCCTTGAGGGTTAGGGACCTTAGATTGTACACCCCTTGAGGGTTAGGGACTGATGTGAATGTACAATATATATGTAAAGCGCTGCGTAAATTGACAGTGCTATGTAAGTACCTGAAATAAATACAAAATAAATACAGTTCAATACAAGAGGGTTAGGGGGGCCTAATCCTGGGAGCTTACAATCTAAGAGGTATGTGAAAGACCAGGATGTACTAGACCGCTGGTGCGCACCAGTTCTCCAAAAGGTAGCGTGGCACTAGTACTGGCACTCTGCTGCATATGAGAGTCATCAAAATTTACCAGCAAGTGATCAGGCCTGATTCTGCCAACACTGCGGTTTTGTGTACAATGTATCAAGTGACAGTGACCTACTGACACTGCACTTGCTAGGGGAGAAGGGGGGGTAAGGGTAGGGGCTAAACGCAGGTGCCGGGGCTGATCCCTCTAATGCTGCTTTTTTGGGTACGCTTATACTAATGTGAGAAATTCTGAGGACCCTCTGCACACTGGGTATATACCCTTTTCAAGCAGACTATGCAATAAATAGGGATATTTTGTTCACACATATTGCAATACATGCTTAAGCTGGCCAACTGGGTCAAAGTCATCCCTCTATGGCCAGTCCTACTCTGCTCTGCCTACGCAAATGCTACTGTGGACACAATGCTAACATAGGGGAAAAAGACACAATGGGGAGAGCTACAAGGTTCAGGTCTGGCTACTGACCCAACAATACAACAAACGAGATCCCTGAGCTCAAATCCCAACAACTAGTGCATGCATTTATCCATCTCTAGCTCTCCCCATTGTGTCTTTTCCCTATGCTAGCATTGAGTCCACATGATTTTGCACATCCCTGCTGCCCTGTAGCAGTATTTCTGCTATAGGGCGGTGGGGATGGATCCTGTCAGGACAGGGAGTGATTAGAAACCAATTTAACCTCCCTGGAGGTTTTCCCGAGTGTTAGCTCGGGGTAAAGTTTCAGTACCACAAGCAGTAACCCGTGCTACACTCAGTAATACTCTGCAGCTCTGCTCCGGGATCCCTTCTTCACTTACCTTGTCTCTGCGCTCCCGCGATGTCCCTCCTGCAGTGTCCCCGGCAGCAGTGTCCTCCAGCCGATGCCGGCATCTGTCATCCGGGTTCCGTTCCCTGCGACGTCGGGACGTACAGGGACAGAACGGCAGTAAATTGAAAAATGTGAAAAAAGTGACATTCACTAATACACTAAAATCACATAGTATAACATTCCTGTATCAAACCATTTCACATACATTTTGTCCCGAGTGCTTTGTCGGCGCCCCTGCCTGCATTTTTACTGTTCTTTCTGCCTGGAAACTGAGAAACGTCCATGGCGTCCCAAAAAAGCGTCCCTTTAGGTCAAAAGCGGTTTTAGACCGGCTAGAGAACAGCGATAGTAAATCAGAACCACTTGCAGAATTGAATTATATTATTGAATTAAATCTATATTATTTTTTTATGATTTATTAGATTATAATTTATGATTTCATGTTTCAAGTTTTTATCCTACCCGGGATGTTTACTAGATTCTTGTTCGGACAGAGATTCAGTGAGTTATTCCTAAAAATTACAGGCCTAACAATATAAGAAATACATATTTCAATGCAAAAAAAAATATGTACCGCTTTGAACACAGAAATATGGACATAATCAGACTGCTAGGGAGGCTACATTGTTGTTTTATATTCTTTTTGTACAAATTTTACTTTAATTTATTTGATTATATTATTGAATTCAATTTTATTATTATTATTTTTTATGATTATTTATTAAATTATAATTTATGATTTCATGTTTCAAATTTTATCCTACCCGGGGTGTTTACTAGACTCTTCAGAAATAAAAAATACAGAAAATCCCCCTGCGCTCCACAGAACCTAGTGAGTTAGCTGCTATCACCTATTCTATATACCACAAGATAAGTGAAACAAAATAATATAAGTGGTGAAGCGCTCAACTTAAATACTCAAAAAACTAGTGCAATATCCCCATATATAAATATTAAATCCCTAGTGATATAATAATACACAAATGATACCTCTTAGGCTATGCAGATATACAAATAATACTAATAAATAATAATGAATAGAAAACTAGTGCAATATCCTCATATATAATATATATCCTGGTGATATAGTGATAGTAACTAATATCTTTTAAACTGTGCAAAAAAGTGATACTGAAATGCAATTGATTATATCAATTTAAAATAAAATATTAATTAAAAATAGTGATGCCACACTGTGCAAAAATTATAACAAAAGTGTTCAAATATTGCCACTCCATGCTGAAATAGTGCTCTTCGTGAAAATCTTGACGTTTGACTCCCTCAATAGCAGAAATGCCCCCCTCACCTTCCACATTCGACCCTTGCGGGTCACAGAGCTTTTTATATATATATATATCTCTCTGCCAGATTAACATCTGGCAGAGAGATATATATATAAAAAGCTCTGTGACCCGCAAGGGTCGAATGTGGAAGGTGAGGGGGCATTTCTGCTATTGAGGGGAGTCACGTCAAGATTTTCACGAAGAGCACTATTTCAGCATGGAGTGGCAATATTTGAACACTTTGTTATAATTTTTGCACAGTGTGGCATCACTATTTTAATTAATATTTTATTTTAAATTGATATAATCAATTGCATTTCAGTATCACTTTTTTGCACAGTTTAAGAGATATTAGTTATCACTATATCACCAGGGATATATATTATATATGAGGATTATTGCACTAGTTTTCTATTCATTATTATTTATTAGTATTATTTGTATATCTGCATAGCCTAAGAGGTATCATTTGTTTTATATTATTATATCACTAGGGAGATTTAATATTTATATATGGGGATATTGCACTAGTTTTTGAGTATTTAAGTTGAGCGCTTCACCACTTATATTATTTTGTTTTACTAGACTCTTGTTCGGACAGATTTCAGTGAGTTATTCCTAAAAATTATAGGCCTACAATAAAAGAAATACATATTTCCATGCAAAAAAAAATGTACCGCTTTGAGCACAGAAACATGGACATAATCAGACCACTAGGGAGGTTAATAGGAACACAGACAAAAACAAAACAAACTATTAATAAAGTGAGGAAGTGTGTTGTTATTGTTTTCTGCGCTTGCCTGTCGCAGTGGCAAAAGCACCCTCCATGGGTGTCACAAGAATAGGAAGTGGGAGGAAATCGCCCCTATGTGGGTTGCAAAAATAAAAATATTAAAACTATCCTACTCTTTTAAAAACTAAAACTTTTGACTAGAGTACAGCTTTAACATTTGATCTGAGCTGATATTACCTGCATCAGCATGTTGTTTTGGGCCTGCGGCAGGAAGCGAAGCCTGTCTCCTGTTTCTCTGTGCTTTGGACAACGAACAACCATTACACTCACTACAATTTAAAGCACCTGTCAGTAAAGAAAAGTGCACGCGGTCAGGATTGATTTTTTTATAATACATCTGAAGCGCTATAAACATATAAATCACCGAATCCTTCTTCCAGAGGGAAGAGCGTACAAGATGGCCGCAGCCTGGACACAGCTGTCGCTGAAAGTCAGTAAATGAGATGCAAATGAGAATCTTTCCGTGGAGGTTTGTTTATTGTGATCTGAGCCTCAAACATAGTGTGGTGCCCGGAGGAAAAACACAAGGATGAGATGAAGTATCATAAAATAAAACAGAATGTCCCAAGGTAGCCAAGGAATCACAAATACCTCTGCTGAAGCCAGAGGACAATGGCATTGCATGCGGTAACAGGGAACAAAAAAAAAAAAAGAAGCAATGATGCAAGGACCAAAGTACAATATTCATAACAATCCATTCTGTACCGGACTGGTTTCAGTAAAATACATATTGATTAGTTGAGTTAATACTCTGCTCCCTCGTACCATCAATTGAATAAACCCACGACTTCACCCAAAATGTAACCTTTCAGCTTTGCATGGATGACAGCAGGTTGATACCCACTGCGCTTCTTATGTAAGAGTCCTTGGAGTGACCTTGCCTGTCCATCTTCTGCAGTCACAATCAGGGGCGGACTGACCATTCGAGCTCTTGGGCACTGCCCGAGGGCCTGGGGTCAGTAGGGGGCCCCATGAAATGCCCCTGGTAACTTTTATAGGCTTTTTTGGCCTGCTGCCCGTTTATTCCATCGATATAAATCCTCTTCACACTGCTTATGTCCTCTCAGGACTCTCCTCTCCTGTAAGCTTGCCAAAATGCCCCCCCCCCCCCCCAGGGGCGGACTGACCACTTGGAAACTTGGGCACTGCCCAAGGGCCTGGGGTCAGTAGGGGGCCCCATGAGATGCCCCTGGTACCTTTTTCATATAGGCTTTTTGAGTGTGGGCAAGGACACAGGGGCCCCATGATCCCCTATTGCCCGGGGGGGGGAACCCCTCGGGCCCATGAGTTGTCAGTCCGGTCACAATGAGATGCTTCATTCTCATCTCTAGATTTTCATAGGTGTTAGTATTCCAGCTTTCCTGCAATATTAAACAAAATGGTTAGATTGCTCTGTGTGCAAAACTTTTTTGAGTAGAAGAGGTTAAAACGGCTGTCAGTTTTTAATTTGATTTCTCTGTCTCATTAAGATTTTCCTTCTTGTCTTGTAATCTCTACAGAAATGAGAAATCCCCCCTTAGGTCCCTTTTGAGATGGGGCAGGCTCCCGATTATACCCAACTGCCCTGTAGCCTCCCTAGCGGTCTGATTATGTCCGTATTTCTGTGCTCAAAACGGTACATTTTTTTTTTGCATGGAAATATGTTGTTTTTTTTTTTTATTGTAGGCCTGTAATTTTTAGGAATAACTCACTGAAATCTGTCCGAACAAGAGTCTAGTAAAAACATCCCGGGTATGTTACAATTTGAAATCATAAATTATAATTTAATAAATAATCATAAAAATAATAATATAATAATAAATTGAATACAATAATGTAATCAAACCAAAAACACTGAAATGTGAAATATAGCGCCAAATTCGCACATTGCTGAGCAAAGTCGCAGAATCGTTTTCAGTGTCTGATGACGAATTTCCCCCACGAATCATTATCACTCAATTCTGCAAGTGGTTCTAATTTACTATCGCTGTTCTCTAGCCGGTCTAAAAACTGCTTTTGACCTAAAGGGACGCTTTTTGGACGCCATGGACGTTTCTCAGTTTCCAGGCAGAAAGAACAGTAAAAATGCAGGCAGAGTGCCAGACAGAGCACTCGGGACAAAATGTATGTGAAATGGTTTGATACAGGAATGTTATACTATGTGATTTTAGTGATTTCAGTGAATGTCACTTTTAAAATGTTCAAATTTCTCCTGTGTCCTGATGTCACAAGGAACGGAACCCAGAAGACAGATTCCGGCATCGGCCGGAGGACATTACAGGGAACACTGCAGGAGGGACATCGCGGGAGCGCAGGACAAGGTAAGAAGAAGAACAGATCCCGGAGCAGAGCTGCAGAGTATTCCCGAGTGTAGCTCAGGGTTACCGCTTGTGGTGCTGAAACTTTACCCCGAGCTACACTTGGGAATACCGCCAGGGAGATTAATCCGCTCTGCCGTTTTTTTTTTTTTTTTTTGTATTGGACCGGATTGGACCCAGAGGTAGGGAGTTGTAAATGGACACAAGTCTGTTTACACTCGCCTGTCCATAGAGGTGAATAGACCGTACCCATGAAAAACTGATGGGCGGACCTGATCGAACCCATCATCTAAAAGGGGCCTTAGTTTTCCACAGGAACAAATGTCCCCATTGGAAGATTTCCCCTGTATTCCTGTACTGGTGGCAGCAGTAATATTTTGGATTTACCCTCACTTTCATTCCCGAGGATAAGTAGAGAGGGTGAATCTTCCTAACAGGGACACAGGCAGCAGTACAAATGCTAACTGCCGATGCAGAAGCCATCAGAATTCACAAGCAGTAGGCCACATACAGCCATTCACTTATACAGCATAATAGATTGTAAGCTCTGATGAGCCGGGCTCTCTCTTTCCTCTTGTAGCAAATTGTATTGTAACTGTAATGTCTGCCTTCGTTTGCAAACTGTTGGTGTTATATAAATCCTGTATAATAATAATATATGACGCTGCTGCTCCAGGGCACAAGTACGTCACCTCCTCCCATGCTTGCCTCCAGGACTTCTCCCGAGCTTCTCCCATCCTATGGAACTCCTACCCCAATCTGTCCAGCTGTCTCCTAATCTGTCCACCTTTAGACGATCCCTGAAAACCTCTCTCTTTAAAGAAGCCCATCCTGCTTCTACCTAGTAAACTGCCATTTATTTCCGTTCATCAGCTCATCCCCCCACAGCTATTACCTTTTGTATCACTCAACCCTTCCTCCTAGATTGTAAGCTCTAACGAGTAGGGCCCTCTGTCTCCTCTTGTACCAAATTGTATTGTAACTAATGTCTGCCTTCGTTTTGCAAACTGTTGGCGCTATATAAATCCTGTATAATAATAATATGACGCTGCTGCTCCCAGGGTTCAAGAACGCATTGGACATTTTTATGCGATTAAGGCCGGCCATACATGAGTCGAAATTCGACCGATTTTTCATCTGAAAATCAGACATAAGAATAATCGGCCGATTTTCGCTGTTAGTGGGTTAATGGCACCGGATGATTTTCGTGGTTCCTCCCCTTTTCGGTGATCGGGAATGTTGGAAAATTCGTGAAAAACAACCGATTTTCTACTCAATGATGGTCAAATCGTACGATAATTTTTCCGAAAAAGAATATGCACATGACCCGTGACCTGGAAGAAAACAGAAGTTTTGCCTGTTATATGGGGTGAACTTTATGACTCGGTCGGGACGATTTTCGAAATCAATGATGGCACCATCGGATTACCGAGCGAATGATGTTTTCTGATTTTCGGATGAAAATATTGTTCGGAATTCGAACATGTATGGCCTGCATTAGTTCAGGAGCATGTAAACAACCATGCGCATGAAGCCTAATGCAGAACATAGATGGGTTGAAAATGGGCCTAAAAATTCATCCGAAAGAATAATCGGCTGATTTTTGGATCGTTAGTGGGTGAATTTGTCAGCCGTTTTTTCATGATTTTGACACATTTTTTTAATCGGTTATGTTGGGAAAAAAACGAACGATTTTGTCAATTGCCCAATTTTCCCGGCAATGCTGGGCAAATCAGACGATCTTTTTACCGATGAAAAAAATGTGCATGAGCCATGACCTGCAAGAAGAAAAATAAGAAAGAGAAGAAGACAAAGAAAAATAAGAACATCTGTATCTATTTGTATCCATTTTGGATACAGATGTTTCTATTCGGATACAAATAGATACAATGTTGCAACCACAATACTTATAAATGTCAAATCTAATAGCGGTGTCCCTGCAGAGAGCGCCTCTATTATATTTGACATTTAAAAGTATAGCAGTTGCAAACATTGTATCTATTTGTATCCGAATAGAAAACATCTGTATCCGAAATGGATACAAACGTTGCAATTTTGCTATACTTTTAAATGTCAAATATAATAGAGGCGCTCTCTGCAGGGACACTCCACTATTATATTTGGTGGCCGTAAACGGGGACGAAAATCAGCCGATTTTTTTTTTTACCAATGGTGGTGTAACGTCGGCCGATTGAAGGACTGATTTTTCGGTTTTAAAAAAAAAAATGGCCGGTTTTCGACCCATCTATGGCCTGCATAAGGCCTGGGTCACACCTGTGCGTGTTGCAATCTGCTGTGGGCAGGGGCATATTTAGCACAAGGCAAACAAGGCCTTTGCCTAGGGCTGCATTTTTCAGGAGGACAGCAGAATTTTTCAGGAGGAGAACACTGCCCCCCAAAAGAAGGGATGGAAGAAGGGACACACACAGCATGGAGACCAGGTGGGATCTGAGAGAGGCTGCGGGCTGCTTGATGGTGTATGCAGAGCCCGACTCTTGTTCCCGGGGATATCGAGAGCTGTGAAAGGGAGTGTCTTCTCTCTCTCCATGGTGGGGGGAGATTTCCACTGTATGGGGGGCGGTGGGTAGTGGAAGGCTCTCTCGGGTGGGGGGGGGGGGGCTAAGGTGTTGTTGTTCAATGTCAGACTCTCTTTGTGGGGGAGGCGGGGTGTTGGTCAGTGTCAGGGTCTCTCTGTGGGGGGGAACCAATTTTTGTGTTGCCTAGGGCAGCAGGAAACCTAAATATACCCCTGGCTGTGGGAAAAAAAAAAAAAAGTCTCTGACCCTATCCAAAAACACAGCAGCTGAAAACACATAGATGTGAACGTGTCCCATAGGAAACCATGTTAAATGGACTGTAGTGAGTTTGTACAAAAAGCACTAAAAAAAATGCATAGGTGTGAACCAGGCCTAAAGGAGTCTTGGGATGTTGTATTTTAGAAAGCGCAAGAACCGTTCAACAGTTATCTTTCACAAGATGCCAAAGATAAAGTAGCAAAAAGTCAGCTAAAAATGATTAAACTCCAAACTTCTCCTTGCAATCCTGTTAGAGGGATAGAACGTAACTTTTTTTCAGGAAGTTTGTCGTTTTTGTTTCCTAAAATGATTGCTGTATTGTTACTGTGCTAATCTAGATACAATTAGTACTTCCAGCAGCCCTTCTTCCGATCCTATTATCTGTCTTCTCTGAGCAGCTGCCGTCCCCTATGTACAGGCCTGCTCTGGGCTAAGAGGTTCGTTAGATGCCTGTGTTGGATGTGTGCCATGGGCTTTTAATACCACTTCCCAAGTTACTGCTGGCAGCTTTTGTGGGTACATCTGACATCCCTGACAAACAGGCAGATTCTTGGCAGAACGCTGCAAAATGTCATATCGGCTGTCTCTGTGAAAGGCTTAGAAAACACAGTTCAGTGAGATATTTTAGTATTTGAGGATTGACAGAAAGACTTGCTTTCCCTGTTTTTTTTTGTGAAATATGACCTATTTGTGAAGATGATTTTAGAATAATGAACCCTGATTTTTATTTTCTTTTTAAATTGAGAAATACAGGAGTTAAGGTGAATCTGTCATAGTGGAAACCAGGTCTCAGAAACCTTTCCCAGACTCAGAAGCTACAAAGTTGTGAAGTTGAAATGGTTCAACTTAGAGGTGAGTAAAGATGGCGTCCCAGAATTAGTGTGCAGCCAGCGGGGTGACAGCGATCAGTATCTTCTGAAAGAATAGGATTTTTACGTACCTGTTACTTCCGTATCTTGGAGTACAGTACAACGGGGTTCTTATACTGGGTACACACAGGTAGAAATTGGGGCGGTTCAGCAGGCACCAGTTGAATTTTGGTCTGTGTGTAGCTCTTGTTAGATCAAATCAGACTCGTTGGAAAAATCAGCTTCAGTCAGCGGATTGCGGACAATTGGCTGCAGTGCTGATCAGTGTATTCTGATAAAAAAAAAAAGAGCCGTATGTACCCCACTTTAGACCATAGGTTATATGCCACTACCTTTGGGTGATTGGACACTGGAAAAAGCTTTGCTGGGACCCCCTGGGACACCCCCCCCCAGTGCACCTATAGAAGCCCCTGCTGTTAGGCTCCAATTTTTTAGCAAGCGGATTACAAAGGAAAATGGAGGGACCTGTCCTACATGGAAGAAAAATTTATTTAAAATATATTTTAAAAATATTCTTCCCAAAATATTGGCATATATTTGAAATACTACAATTTTGGTCGTATTCAAAATATATATACCCATAAATATATATATATAAAATATATATATATATATTATATATATACCCATATTATAAATATTATATATATACCCATATTATAAATATTATATATATACCCATATTATAAATATTATATATATACCCATATTATAAATATTATATATATACCCATATTATAAATATACAGTATATATAAAAAATCAACAATCGGCAATGCGCTAAATATATCAAAAATAATATGTGTACAAAAGTCCCAACATCCTAAATACAATATATAAAAAATCTCCAGTGAAAACAATCCATAAATTGGTGTATTAAAGTGTGTAGAAAAAATGTCCAACACCCTAAACGAAAATTCTTTTTAAACATATAAATCTACCGTGCTTAATCCACACCAAATGAATGGAATAAACTCACCAGAGCTCAATGCTGATTAAATTATAAATCAGCACAAGCGTGTTTGCTCTGGGAGTGATGAGAGAAGGCAGATCATGAAGTAACACTCTGTAGTATAGACACTTCCAGATATCAGGAGCAATACTCTGCAGTGACTTTGAGGTATGGCCCCAGGACTCCTTATTATAGCGATCATCCTCCAAATATATAGTAATACACACTCAAAATAAAAGAAAAGGCATGATGGTGCAGTAAGTAAGAACCATTTAACTTTTATTACACTCTCATCTTACTCACAAAGTTGAGTGTCCACCTGACACTGGTATAACAAGCGATCAAATACAACGGAATGGACGAGCCCCGTTCACCGCGGACAGCTCCAGGGAACGTCCTGACGTCATCCAATAGGCTCCGCCCTACGCGTTTTGTCACTCTGACGTCCTCACGGTAGCGGCATGGATTTAAGACGTCGTCAATACAGCCTATATATACTACCGCTCGCACTCTGCCATGATAGTGCTTTTCTTAACCATTAGCGGCAAGCTGCAATGATACAATGACACACCGCTTGCACTCTGCATAACGGTGCTTCTTAACCAATAACAGCGGCGATATAATGACACACCGCCACTACGCTTGGTGAGGTTACATAATACATCAGCATCAATAACGGCATATACCTTTTCATTCATATATTTAGCCATATACAAATATATATTTAAAAAATATCATATAATGAATGATATTGTAGTTCACACAAAACATTTACTAAAAAACATATATTAAAAAACATTAAATAAAAAAATACATTAAATAAAAAAACATTTAATAATCTATTCTTCCGCTTTCCTTTCTCTCTAAATAAAAAAGGGGAACTTATCCCAAAAAGTCAAGCTCTATAAAGAAAAGCTCTATCTCCCAATATTCACAGACATCTATATTTCCTTATCAACCAGTGTATTCATTTTCAATTTCAATCTCATAGTCACCAAATTTCATAAAGGAGGACTCCCACCACACTCCATACCTCAAAGGGATAATGACGATATACATGCATACACTACATATTTCTATATTTAGGACCTCATTTTCAAATAACGTCTTGATACCCAATACTGAACTTCTCTTAAAGGGACCTTCCCTACAAATAATTTAAAGGGGGAAAAAAACCTTTTTCATCCTTACTTATACAAGTGATATGCATGCACACCTATATCTTCCCCTTATTTTCTCATCTCTCCCCTACGGTTAACATTCCCCAAAATACAGCTCCACTCAGCTTTCTTTTAAAAATTCGTTAAGATAACTATTTAGTTCTATATCCTTATATACTAAGGGTATAACCCTCTTAGGTATTATAATACTTCTATATTCCTGTAGCCAAAAATCCTCTCGGTCCTTTTACGCTTCTGACATTAATCATCTTCTAAACACTCAACAATGTCTATGTCTCACCTTCTCCTCCCCCTCTCCTCCAAAAAGGTTACTTGTCTAGGGTCACCTCTACCGTTTAATTTTAAGCTCGTGTTTAGACACACATAATGTTTATTCATATCCCTACTAATACCCCCAGCTATCTAAGCCTCCCCCCCTCTTCTAGCCCTTAGTTCCTCCTAAATCCGTCCTCTTCCTTTACCTGTCCTACTCTTAGCTGTTAATAGATTTACATCGGGACTTCCTACGAGTCTAGATCTCACATGGGATGAATCCTCCTGATTCTCTACCTGTGTTTCCTCTGTCATATTCTTACAACCTATTTTGTTCACATATACCATAGCTGACATGCCAAACTCTGCGCTTTTCCCCCTACCTTCCTTTTACAACACTAGTTTTACATCCCGTACATTTGTTACAATTCTCCTTATACCATGGACATTCCCGCCCTTCGGAATGTCCTTTGTTATCTCGTAGCCACCTATTCCCCTAGGTACTGTGTTGCTACCGTTCTTTCCTTAGAACAGTGACCCTTGACTCTCTCTATATATAAACCCTTCTGGTTCTCTTTATGGAAATCCTCCGGCGGAGCCTCCCTTCCCCTACCTCCTTAAGCAGTTCCCTAAGTGCTGCCGTATTCACCTTTAAAAATCTTCAACATCCCTATATTTGAGCCTCTCTTGAAATCGACTTGTTAAAGGCAATCCTCTCCTACTTGCCGTCTACTCCGAGTCTAAGGCTTCTACCCATCAGCCTTGTGACTCCTATCTATATCCCCCTTGCACTCTCAACCGCTCTCAGTCTACTCTAAAAAGGATATATTATAGACATTATCAACCCATCCGCCTATCGTTCCAATAGCAGTCTCTGGACTAATCCCCCCTTGCCTTTCTTGATGTAACTGGCCTCCCAGCCTCCCTCTTTATTTCTGTTAATTCCCCACTCCTCTTCGCGTACTGGAACAATCCATCCTCCCTCTCGGTGTACCCTAGAAGGTGGGATACCCTCCTCTCTTCACCTTGTTTTAATCTTCCTTCTCTCTTTTACAACGATCTCCCCTTCCCCGTGCCCAGATGCTCTGTCCGCCCTTCACTGTTGCTATATCGTCCTGACCGATCGCTTAACCCCCCCCTTGACGCTCTCCAAAATCACTCACTCTAGTGAAATTTTATCACCATATGTTGTTTTTATATTTAATATTATTCCTTTCCCCCTTCAGCGCGTGCATTCCTCGTGCTGATGACTCCGGAAGCGGCCGCTCCTAATCATCAACGCACTTTTTCGAGCTTTAACCCCTCTGTACTAAAAATATTCCTCCCTCTGGCCGAGTATTATCAAAGATGTCCTGCCATTCAACCTACCCGTTTGTTACTCTCGCTATTGTTTGCTACTTACTTACTTCCCCTACTTAGCTCCATTGGCCTTCTCTTTCGTGACTTTCTCCTGCTGTCCTCCGTCCCGCTTCCTATCTGATCCCTAGAAAAAGTTATCTCCTTTCGACTCTCAATTAACCTCTAACCCGTCGCCTATTCCTATAAGATCCTTATCCTCGGTTTAATTCCTCTATCACTTCATCCGACCGTACCTGAGGCTCCCATCTTGCTACCGTGCGGCTCAAATTCCTCCTCCTCCTCCTTAATCCCTAGTATACAAAGCTTCCCGATCAATTGCCCGGTCCAAAAGGCTTGAACATCTAATCCCATTCTATACGTTTTATGTATCATCGATACAGTTCACCACTCATACCCTTCAAAAAAGCTGGATTCGTAACCCTCAACTATCGCCTATCAGCTACTATCAGGAATCTATTTATTCGCGATACTGCGTAAAAAATCTGATGTTTTTCCGCAATCACCTAGTACCCTTGTCATCCCTGGTCCCTTCTGCCCTACCCCCTCGTACTTGCCTGTAGAGCGCCGATACCCCTTAAGTACCCTGGACTTTTGGGGTATTTTCCCTTCTGCCTGAGTTAGATGATTAATGTGCCTCCTTCTTTCGTTATCGTTCCACCTCCTAACATGCCTTGCTTCCTTCCCTACCCTAACCTGCTGTAAACGATCTTTTAGCTACCTCTAGCTTCGCTACTCTCACCTCTACCCCCCTCCCTATCCTCCTATAATTCTTTTTTGTCTAAAACCATACCTCTTACACTTTCACCCTTAGCATCTGAGCTCCTTCTTTGCTTCTCCTACTCCCCTTTTTTCTCTTAATCTCTTGTATTCGCCCTTGTGTAATTTTCTTCTAGGGGTTTATTTTTCTCCCTGACATCCATTTGTTTCATATCTACATTCATCCTTCTTCTCTTCTGTCGCTGGCTAAAAATGCCTTACCTATATTTTCCTGGGATATCTAATGGTTCGAGAATGCCTCAATGTGCTTTGTCTGATGATACACTGGTTGATCCATTTCCCTTATTGGGCCTGTCTTCTCCTGTCCCACCTCCTCCCCCCTCCTTTCATGTCTATTCCTTCAACTCCCTCACTAGTGCCCTCCCCTCTTAAACTCATAAAATTCCCCTAACATCTCACATCTAGGTTTCCTGTCATAAAGACCTCTTCCCCCCCCCTCTTTATATTGCATTTCCCTCATCTTAAAACCACATTGCTCAAATTAAAAGCTGACTTTCTCTACTTGTCTGCTTTTCCTCTATCCTCTCCCTTGCCTCCCCCTTTCTCCTCCCTACTCCTCTCCTCCTGCATTTCTTGCTCCATTCTATGCATGGTTCCTTCCATCCTCTGTAATTTGGGTTTCCTTTAAAAACCCCATCCCTGAATCCCAAAATTTCCCGTTGGGGGGCCTGAAAACCCCCCCTGGTTTTAAAAATTTCCCCCGAAACCCCCTCTACCAAACCAATTACCTTTTATGGCCACCTTTTTCTTCCCATAACCAAAAAAATTACCCCTATTATAAACCCCCCCCCCAACCCCCTTTAAAATAGGGCCTTGAGTGGGGTTATTTTTTCAAGCATTTTTTATTTGTTCTTTTGTTTTGTTCTTGAAATTGAACATTTTTAAATTTTTCTGGGGGGGGGAGTTAGAGGATCCCCTTTTCATAAAGGGAATTTTGGGTTTTATTCCCGGAGCTTTTTCAGGGGGGATTTTTTTGGAATCAAAACTCCTCAAAAAATTTTAAATTTGGGCCTGCCATTTTTTTCCTTTTTTGTTTTTTTTAATCAAACTGGATCTCTATTATATTTTTTAAATTTTTTTTTTTTGGTGTCCCTTTTTCAAATTTCAGGGTTTATTCTTGGATAGTTTTTGATCTTTCTTTTTATTCGTGGGGTCCATAAAAGGCCCCCTTAAATTTTTTTTTGAACCCTTTTAAACTTTTTTTTCCAATTTTTTCAATTTTAATTTGCCTTTTAATAATTTAATTTCCAAAATAGTTTACTTTCAAATGGGTTAAAAAACCAAAAACCATTCCTCCATCAAGATCTTTTTTCATCCAGACCCTCAAATTTGGCCCGGGGAAAATCCCATTAAGTCTCCTTGGTGTGATCTTAACCCTTTTAAAAATAAATCCAAAGTGTTAACATCCCACCTTTTCCTAATTTGGGTTTTTTAATAAGTGTTTAAGTTTTTTTAAAATTTTTTTTCCAGTTAAACCCATTATTTAAAACTTTGGGGAGATTAAATTTCTTTGATAAATCAAATTGTCTTTTTTCCAAAAATCCAAAAAATTTTCCCCCTGGCTGCTATTCTTAAATCCAAATTGCCCCCAAAAACGTGATTTAAAACAAAAAAAGTATAAGAAAAGAATGCGCCAATCATAATATTTCAATCCTCTACAGCAGCAAACCTTAACCCCAAAATAGTGGTAAAACATAAAATAATCAACAATCGGAATGCGCTTATATTTATCAAAATATATAATGTGTACAAAATCCCAATACTCATCCTAAATACAATAATATTTTTTTTTTTTTTTTTTAAAAACATCCATAAATTGGTTGTATATAAAACCCCCCTAGATAATAAATGTCCCCCCCCCCCCCCCCCTCAGTGGATCATATTTGATTTTTTATGTTTTACCACATATTTTGGGTATCGGGGAGAATACTATAGATTCTTTTTGAAGATAATAGTGGGAATAATCGGCGTTTTTTAAGGGATGAGTTAGTGAACTTATTAATATACTTAAAACTATAAATGGGAGTGATGATTGCCTTTTGGTGACAACATTGATGTGGAGTCTTGTATACTAGTATTAAGCAGGAGGATGGATTGAAGCAGTGAGATGGGTTTGAAACAGAAAATCTAGGATTAATCTATTTCAGAGACGATTTATTATAAATTTGTTGACAAATTTGACATGATAAAAACTTTGTTTGGTATAATATCCCTTCTTTCAGCAATTTAAAAGTGTGGCATGGAGAGCTTAAGTATGCTCCTAGTTGTAGCAAAATTGTTATGGACAAATGGGAGGTTGAATGCATTCTTGTAGTAAATGGCCAGGAAATTAGTTTTATACAGGCGGTTATATTGATGATATCGTGATGATTTTGGAGAGGTCAGAAGAAAGAAGGACCTTAAAGGGATTTGTTTAGTAATATTAATAAACAAAAATATGGGTTAAAGTTCACTACAGTGAAGTGATTTTGGAGGGAAAGTGAATTTTTTGGGGTTACACTTTAAAACTTTAAGGTGGATATTAATTATAAAGAATTTTAAGATGTAGAGGAAAAAATTTAAAAAGAAAAAATGTAAAAAGAAAAAGATAAAGTTGTTTATTTTAAAA